>JAGFPH010007004.1:33800-44296 GCA_018207615.1 Philaenus spumarius | reverse complement strand
AACATATCGGGTGCAATAACTCAGAAACAACCTTGGTTTGATTTTAAATGTTTGGCGTCTAGACGCAAAGTGTTTAGGTTGTTAAATTTATTTAGGAAAACAAATTCTGTAGAAGTTAAGAAATTGTAAGTCGAAGCAAACAAAGAGTTTAAAATTTTATGCAGAGAAAAAAAGAAATTGTATCAAAATAATATATATTTGTCTATATGTCAAGTTAAGGATAGCAAAAGCCTATGGGGAGCGATAAATAGTTTTAAGCTGAAAAGTAGAAAGGTAACAGCAAATATTAAGATTGATGGATGGGTGAAACATTTTGAAAATCTTCTGAATCCGCCGATCTTATCGGGTGCGATCTGTTATGCAGAGCCTTTTGTCGTAGACTATTTTTAGGATGGGGATTTTACCATGGGAGAATTACAAACTGTTTTAGTTAAGGTAAAAAATGGGAAAGCTCCTGGTTACGATGGGGTTCCCTAAGAATTTTTCAAAAATGGTTCTCAGGCCTTTATGGTTAAGTTGTTATATACCTATAATGAAATTTATAAAAGCGGAAAAGTACCTGATAGTTTCAAAAAAAGTATTATTTTCCCTTTACATAAAAAGGGAAACGTCAACGATGTGGAAAATTACCGAGGTTTATCGTTTATAGATAGTATTGCAAAAATATATACAAGTTTACTGCATAATAGGTTGCAACAGTGGGTGGGTGAGCGGCGGATCATGAGTGAGTTTCAAGCAGGGTTCCGAAAGGGATATTCCACTGTTGATAATTTGTTCAGTCTGACAAGTATGATAAATTTGCGTCTGTCGTTGAAGAAAGGTAAATTATACTGCTTTTTTGTTGATTTTTCTTCAGCTTTCGACACTATTGACAGAAACGCGTTATTTTTCAAGTTAACTTGTTTGGGTGTCTCTACGCACATGCTGAAGGGGTTAAAACATTTATACAGTGGGACAACCGCGGGTGTATGGTGCAAAACAGGTGTATCAGATTGTTTTGGGACATCTACGGGTCTGAAACAAGGCTGTATATTAAGCCCGTTGTTATTTTATTTGTTCATTAACGACTTGACAGAATTTGTAGAGGGGGGGGGGGTGTAATTTTGATGGTGTTAAAGTTGGAGTTTTAATGTATGCTGACGACATTGTCATGGTAGCACCCTCAGCTTCTGTTCTTAGAATTATGATCGGTAAACTTGAACATTATTGTGACCTTTGGAATTTGCAAGTAAATTTAAATAAGTCTAAAATCATGGTTTTCAGAAAGGGTGGTAAATTGGGATTTAATGACAGGTGGCAATATAAGAATAGTGAAGTAGAAATTGTAAATCAATATAAGTATTTAGGAGTAACACTGACCACAAAATTGTCATGGGAACCGCATCTAACAGAAAAGAGTTCCTCTGCAAAATTGCTTATGAATATTTTATGGCGTAATTTATTTAAGGATGACAGAGTACCGCTGAGTGTTAAGTTCGCTTGTTACAAGTCTATTATACGGGCAGTAGTGTGTTACGGGTGTCAGGTTTGGGGATATTGCGAAAGTGATAAACTTGAAGGGGTTATGCGTCTATTTGTAAAAATAATTTTCCAGTTACCAAATAATGTACCTAATTATGCATTATACGTGGAAACAGGGCTGGAGAAAGAGTACATTTACACACTTGGGATGCATTTCAATTATATAATACGAGTGTTACGATTGCTACCAAACCGACTGCCAAATATACTTGCTAGGCAAGTGATAGATAGGAATGTTTCTTGGTTTAAGAATATAAAAACACTAGGCCGAAAGTATAACATTGATATTATGAGAAGTTCAGGTGCAGGGGAGGGGTTAGATAGTAGTCAGCTGTTATTTATTTTGGAGTCAGTTAGTAGAGAGGTAAGGGAAAATTTTGTTTTGGCAGCTAGAAGGTCACAGTATCATCAACAATACGGGTCATTAAACCTTGAACTGCGTGACAAATCTTATATTGGTGATAAGATCTGTTTAAATGTCATACGCTGGGTGTTTAAAGCTAGAGTAGAAGCGATTGATTTAAACTATAAACCATGGATGAGTCAAATGTATATATGTTCTCTTTGCAATTTGCAAGAAAATGAAAACGTATTTCACTTTGTTGCAAGATGTCTAATTTTGGCCCATATTAGATTTCGGTGGTTTGCAAAAAAAGAACTTAAAAAACATGAATTTGAAGAGTATTTAAATGGGCGGGATTGGCGAAGTCTCAGAAAATACTTAAAAGACGCATGGCAATATAGGTGGGATTGGGTAAGGGAGTTTAATTATAAATAAAATGATAATTATGCGTAAATAAAGCTACTATATGATTTGTTATACTATGTTTGGTTAGGTTTTTGTTTTCATTTTCAGGTTAATTGTGATTTTTGTTTCATTTTAATAATATTGTGGGTTTTTTTTACAAAAATTTTGGTTTTGACTTTTTTGTTTTAGGAAGTAATGTTTTCTTCTTAATTGGGAAACCTATATTGAGAATGTTATCATGTGTATGCTTGGTTTTTCCAACCATGGTTATTGCAGAAGTTCTTGATTTTAGTTTTGTTGATGTTATTAATTTTGTTTTTCCTATTTTAGTTTTATAAATGATGTAATTGTTAGTTTAGGTTTTCTTTATACATAGGCACATAGCCAATAATTATTATTCTTTGTAATTTTGTTATTTTTTTGGAACTCATGTTAAAATTTTTTAGTTAGACTATTTTTATGTAAGCCTGTAGTTCATTAATTAAAAGTGCCAACCCAGCAGACGGCCTACGGACCATAGCTGAATGAGTGTTAATTGAAACGGAATTAAAAAAAAAAAATGTAATTATGTCTCAAATAAAACACTTTTTATTTTATTATTATTAATGGGCAAGATCGGACCAAGCGAGTAGGTGAAGGTTTTTGAAAACTGATCACTGTAACTCTCCTAGTATGAAAATTGCATCCTCCTAACCTAGGAGTAGTACACAAACTTTTTGTCAGAAAGGTTTCATGATTTGCCCAAGAAGTGGGGAAATACGGATTGAGAAAAAGAAAGAATATCTTATTAGGTTCAGTATTAAATCCCTTGAAATTTATTGTAAACTACTAAATATTATCTGAAATTTTATCAAACAATCGGAAAAAAATATTTGATCCGACCATTCCTTTCTGAAAGATGGTGACCAAAATGAGGTTGTAAAAATAAATGCTTTACTCCTTTAGTAGACACAGTTTCAAATCAGTTAAACAAATTTGTAACCCTTCTAAAACATTTACCAGATAAATTTGGATTACAATTCATCTTTACTACAAGGGGTGACCAAAATGAAGAGCAGAAAAAGCATTACTTCCTTAGTAGAAACAGTATCAAGTTCGTTCAAAGTTATTGTAAACCTTCTGAAAACTAGTAGTTCTGTGAACAGTAGACCTCGCTCGTTGAAATAACAAATGTGGTTTTGAGCTTAGGTTAAAAATAGTGTGCCAGTAAGGAAGTAAGCACAAGGTTTAGCCAGCGAAACATTTTTTGCAATTCCCGCGATTCCGGGATTTCTAGTTATCGTTTTTTTTTTCTTTTCTTGAGCTTTAACTGATAAAGATTTTCTTTTAGAGGCATTGTGTTTTATTTAGGTTAATAATGCGTAAGATAGCTAAAAATATCAAGTTATAGAGGGACAACATAGAACTAAATATTTACATACTTAAATAACTAATACTTAGCAATATATTTACAGTCCATAACTTTCATATCATATTCCAATATTAGAAATAATGAAAACAAACGATGTTAAAACGTCGTGATAGTGATCTCAACTTTATTCTCAACCCATGTACTAACACTTCCCACTGTGTCCAACGGAAATTTTTAGTATGTCCTTTATCGTCGAGCGGTTTCATTTATTTCATCTCATTTTGTAATTCAAGTAAAGCTAAGTCAAATACTTTTATGAAATTTACAAGTATTCAGTTTAATTCTTTGATTCATTCTCTACACTTTCTTATCCTCTACACTTTCTTATTATTATATGCCATTATTTTTTGCAAAGGATATATTCCTAAATTACTATTCAAAACAGGCCTAGTTTTGTTAGCAGTCTTGTAGTAGGAACATAAAAACTGCTGTTTTCAAAATAAGAAATTTGAAATTGATAAATATTTGTATATAATTCTATTTAGAACTAAATTACGAAACTTTTTTACATTTATGAAAAAAATTACTATGGTATAATTTTTACTACTTTTTATGTAGGATTAAAGTTGAACTTTTAAATGTTTCTTGATCTAATAACTTTGTTAATTTTACTTCAATCATTTTTTTACTGAATTCTTTGGATCTACAAAAAAGCTACAGAACACTTTTGAATTGGTTTAGAATAAACGTATAAAAACATGGTTGAAATACAAAAACTTGGACGATTTTTAACAAATTTGAAGTTTACGGCCATTTTGTGAGCTTACCGTTAGAGATACGGAAAAAAATCAAGAATACAATTTTGTTGAAAAATCAAATTTGCTATCAGCAAAATGTCATTAGTTTTTAAATTCGACTTACGGTTAAGCCACAAACTGGCATTGGAAAAGAGCTTACACTGAGAGAAACGGTGCGGCCGCCATTTTTATTTAATTTAAGGGGTTAAAAATGAAAAATGGAAAAAACCTTATATATACATGGCTCGGCCTAGGAATAAGGAACATTCATGCAAAAAATCATCAAAATCGGTCAAGGCGTTTGGCCGTAATCGTGAGACAGACACACAGAGACATACAGACACACAGACGTAATGCCGAACGGTCGAGTTAAAACGGAGACCTCGCTTCGCTCGGTCAATTATGTAAGACTTTTACCAGATAAATTTGTATTACAATTAACCTTTACTACAAGGGGTGGCCAAAATGAGGAACAGAAAAAATCACTACTTCCTTAGTAGAAACAGTATCAAGTTTGTTCAAAGTTATTGTAAACCTTCCAAATATTATCTAAAACTTTTACCAGATAAATTTGTATTACAATTAACCTTTACTACAAGGGGGGGCCAAAAAGAGGTAGCAGAACAAAAATCATTACGTCCTTAGTAGGAACAGTATCAAGTTCGTTCAAAGTTATTGTAAACCTTCTAAATATTATCTAAAACTTTTACCAGATAAATTTGTATTAAAATCAACCTTTACTAAAAGGGGTGAACAAAATGAGGAACACAAAAAAATCATTACTTCCTTAGTAGGAACAGTATCAAGTTTGTTCAAAGTTATTGTACACTTTTATCTGATGAATTTTTAATGCGATCATACCTTACTGAAAAGGGTGACCAAGTGAGGTCGGAGGGCAAACAATTAATTACTCCCTTAGTAGGTAAAATATCGGGCTCGTTCAAAATAGTCGTACCAAAATAGTAGTTGTAGTAGTTGCCAAAATATTAATTTGTTTATATCTTCAACCCTTACCGCAAGGGTATGACGAGATGCCGAGTATTCTTGTTAGCACAAATCCCAACAGTCAATCCCCGCTCGTGTCAATAAACAATAAACCCTTCCTAACTTTACCTAATTTATTTCTTCCGACGTCGATCTTGTGCTCGAAATTATAATTAACCTTTGACGATATCGGTACAGAATAAACACAAGGTTCGGTTCCGGCGTGAGAATCCCCTCCGATAAGTTTTGTGGGCAAACGAACGTGTGAATTGTTTTTCTGAGGTCGGCTTTTCAGAGGTAGTTATTAAAGCTAAGCGGGCGTGTGCGGACCTGCCCATGGCGCCTCAGCGTCTAAACCTAACCTGACCTAACCTATATCATTAACTAATTAAGTGTACCATAAATAAACAAACCATAAAATAAAATCAGACCGACCTAAACGTTCACAGTATTTAGCAATAATGGACTGTAAGAGGATGAAATCAAAACCGAGGTGGGTGAGGGAGACTTTCAGTTTTTGGAATTGTTTTATCAAGGGAAATTAATTGTGTGATTTATGTAGCATTGTTGAGGTGGTGGAAATCAGTGATCAAAGTCAACCTTGAAAAGGCTGAACGTATACTACTGCTTTTGTAAGAAGTTGAGAGCGAGTCTAGAATATCACTTGTATGTCCCAAGCACTTTAGTTCTTCTAGAGGTGGTCTTATTTTATATTTTCATCATTCACATGCAACAGTTAATTTGGGAAAAAACCCCAACGAACAAGCTAACGAACGACTAGATAGCAAAACTCGCCCCATGTTTCATTGTTGTATTATTGTTAATTGGAATTTTATTTGTATACAACTTTTTAATTTTTATCTTGACGTTAAAGGAAAAGAGTGGAAAACGGCAAAAAGAAGCTTTATTGAATTTTTGATAAATATTTAGCAAACGTATGAAATTCCTTAGAATTAAACAATTAAACTATGAAACGGTGGAATAATTGAACAAATCTTTATATATAATACATGAAGCCGTTTTTTGTAAACACACCTCCTCCCTTATTTCTGGACCAATTTTAATGTTTGAGGTTTCAAAAAATTCGTCTCATTTCGTAGTTTTGCAATAAGGTTTTAGATGTCAAAAATTCTTATCCTTAATGGCGTGAGCTAATCTCAAAGGTCGGGTTTTCCCCATAAGATTAACATGGAAAATATTTAAAAACCATTTCTATACAAAACAGCTGTTTATAATAAGAAACAAACTAATCCAGCTGATTTCGTGGATGTAAATAACGATGATTACAGTATTCAGAAGGTTATAAACACATTTTAATACAAAACAGCTGTTTATAATAAGAAACTAACTAATACAGCTGCTTTGTGGAAGTAAATATTGATTTTTATAAGGGAGGAAATGAATTATTTATACAAATTATAAAATTTACGAACTAATTTGTTTTGAACATTTAACATTATTTACCATCTTAGTTTTGAGGTTATTATTTATAACTTTTTTGTTAGGTTTTTGATTAAGTGTAGACCTGAGCCTTACTGGTTCTTTTAACCTTTATTATTACTGCTGTTATAAATACATAAGAAATAATTTGATTTGAACATTTAACATTATTTACCATCTTAGTTTTGAGGTTATTATTAATCCTACACTTTTATTATAAATAAAACATAACATATGTTTTTAGAAGGTCGCACCGTTGGTTGGCGAGCGGAGCACGCAGGGGTCTCCCCTAGTAAATAAAGATAAGTGATAATTCAATTTTTATGAGAAGGAAATAACACTAAGTAGGCTACTTGTTTGTTTATGGAAAATATAAACCCATGACCTACAAAAATACATTTTTATATTCATTGCCATAGCAACTGACTGGATAAAATAACAGATAAAGAAGCTGCTCAGAATAACACGTTTACCAATAGGATTTTAGGTTAGGCCTAGTTTATTTTATTTTACCTGGCTCAACGGCAACAAACGAACATGATTTTGTACGCACATCTATGGCACAGTACCTTTGATATAATATAAGTTTCATTCCTCTCATTTTATAATAAATACTAAAATAAACGGTATCAGTTAACTGACACAAACTTTCTCCCAACTTACTGTAGTCAAAATAATATCATTTATTTAATCATTTTATTTACTACTTTTTAGAACATAACAAAAAAATAATATTCTACCTACGTCAATCGTATAAAAAAGTTATTGTCCCAGGCGGGATTCGATCGCGCGACCTTTGAATTACTGGCCGTGCTCGCTACCGTGGTGCTACCCCGTGCGGCCTCCGCCGCGATGCTAGATTGACAACACAAACCTGTTTATTTTTAAACATTTCCCCATAGTTATAAAACGCCGAAGTTTTGATAAAAGCGGGTGGTGTCATTTTGTTTGGCATCTTAAGCACTATAAATACTGAAAATTTGATAAAAATCGTTAGAGCCGTTTTTGAGAAATTTGCATTTTTTGTCGTTTTTTATGGGTTTTTAGGGGTAAATTACCCTTGAAAATTTAAAATTCCAAAAAATGAAAAAAACTCCTGGAGATATTATGGTTTAGTACCTACATACCAAATTTCATGAAAATCGGACCAATAGTGTCCTGAAACCACAATTTTTTGAAATTGAACAATTTGTGTAGTTGTTTTTCTAGCGGCTATCAGGCTCTAGGCTATCAGATTCTACATGCAAAAATAAGTCGAAAATGTAGTATAACACTTTTTCGATTTCGGCTTAGTTTAGCCGCAATTCGCTTGTAAACAATTACCAAGAAATTATGTTTTTTGTCGATAACTCGGTTGTCCTTTGACCTACTGAAACTACAAAAAAATCATTTTGTCTGTCGTTAAAAAAGGAAAATATTTTGTCTCTTGTAATTTTTTTGTAAAGTTAACGGTTTTAAAGATATTCCACGTTAAAAATTTGTAACGGCCGCCATTTTGAAAATTATAAAAATAAATTCTTTGTGTTTGGTACGCTTGTTAATCGTAACATATAAAATGCTTATTGCAAATTTGAAGTCGATATCTTATCTATTTCCAAAGTTACAGTGAATTTTTGTAAAAAAACAAAATGGCGGATTACGGCTAAACTAAGCCGAAATCAAAAAAATGTTATACTACATTTTCGACTTATTTTTGCATGTAGAATCAGGTCCTGTATAGCCCATCACACATTTTTGTAACACCCTGTATAACTAAAGTTTTAGAAGAAAAAAAGTTAAACGACGAAAGCACATTAAAAAAAAAACAATTAAAGGTTATTTTGAATCAAAAGTAGAAATTTTAAAGCACAAATTAAATGTTGTCAAATTACGACATTCTGATAAAGAAGAAAGTTAGCCTGCATAATTTCAATGGTGATAGAGCAATGAAACTATATTTTAAACTTCAAGCTCTCTGGTTGGACCAGATAGTAATACTATGATGTAGACTGTGGTCAAATACTCATATTATACCTACTTACTAAATTATGTACTATACGATGTCTTGTAAATAAATTTAAAGGGTATCAATGCGTGGATATTTAAATGAGTTGATGTTATTGTACTTTTCAATTAAACTAATCATAATCTTTGGCCCCTGAGGACACCCCCGTGACCCCGACATAGGGGACTTCGGCGGGCTTTCGTACCGTACCCGAACTAAGTGGGTCCAGTTATTCATCCGCGGGTGGTCCGAAAGTCGGCTAGACCTTCTCTCTTCCGGGCGAACTCCCATTTAGGCAGCAATAAGAGTATTCCACCCACGCGCAGTATGTGGCAAATTCACCAATTTAAGTTTCCATAGCCTCTATCGTCCCCCGTCTCTTTTTACGTACACCTCTTCGGGTTTAATTATATAAATGACGGCTTCAAGATTTTATATCCAGTTTTTTTTTCATAAAAAAAATATGAAAATGTAGATCAGGATTGGACCTTTGTAGTGCCTACGTAGAAGATTCTATAAAGACCTGTAATATTTAGTTTTATTGTAGGCCTAAGCATTCTAGTGTGCCAGTCTATGACAAGATTAGGAAAGCGTACTGGGTAACCAAAAGACGGCACATGTCAACCTACTATCAAAAGTTACTTTAAAAAGATATACACAAAATATTTAAATAATTATGTTATTCGCTCACCTTAATTGACGAACCTGAAACCTTGAATCACCCATTCACAATGGTATAACAAAGAAAACTCCTTAGAAGGTTTAATAAACAATTTTGTTTATTGTAAAAAAAGTAATATGCCCTTAAGAAATTACAAAAGATTTATGCGCCCTTAATGAAAGTTTACAATTTAATTATATATCTTTATTAAAACAAAATAAACAAACCCTTCCCTTAAATTTAATTATTAACAATCCCACCCAATTATTTCAAAAGTTTTTTATACAGAAAAATATATCAATACATAGTTGCACAAAGTTAGGTGTTGTGTATCATAACAACAGAATAAATTGTTTAACAAGAATGGTAGCGTTTACCTATGTAAATGCACTTAACCTAACATTTGTATGTATATGAAATTAAATCTATCTATTATATTATATTTTATAGTTGGCCAACTTAACTTAAGGTTTTAGAAAAATATTAAAGTAAAAGGTGAAAGAATAATTATATATATACGTGTGACGTCACTAAAAGAATTTGGATGAAACCCTGGGGGTTTGGATTAATCTAAATTTTGCTAGCATCGCCTCCCAATTTTGTTAAAAGAAAATTTTCAAAAAAAAAGGTTTTTTATATATCTATACATATAGCCTTAAAAAAAAATATCAACTCAACCTTATAACAAATCACATAAAACAAATCACTTTTGATGAAACAGAGTTACTTTGTAGACTTATAAGGTTATTTAAAGTTGGTGGTGATACCTAAATATATATATTATAACTGTAGAGTACTTAAAGAAATGTAGAGTTTGAAGTCGAAAACACCATGAAGCAGAATTAAATGTAGATTTGAGTCAGGCACAAGGTTGGATTAGGCCTGGAGTTGAAATAGTCCTAGTTGTAATAATCCTCTACTTGAAATAGGCCATTAGTTGAAATAGACCATTAGTTGAAATAGGCCATTAGTTGAAATAGGCCATTAGTTGAAATAATCCTTTACTTGAA
>JAGFPH010007004.1:6528-19938 GCA_018207615.1 Philaenus spumarius | reverse complement strand
GAGGAGTTGTGTTTACAAAAAACGGCTTCACGTATTATATATAAAGATTTTAAAGACATAATGTTACGTCATTGAGCGGCTGACAACAATAAACCCCACTTCAGAAATAAAATAGCTGATTACGTTCAACCTCTGAAAATACTTCAACAAAACCAAGCCTAGATAATTATTTTCGGTTATGTTTACAACTTCAATCAAAAAAAAAAAACTTCTTATAATGTCTGGATGTTGGATGTTTTTGTATATGAGGCTATACTATGCTACATGATTGGCTTTGAGGTTAGAAATAGTTGAAGATGTACGTATTTTGCAACCCCCTTTGTTTACTTCATTCTTGACAGCCTAAAAAACAACTTAAAACTATATTTTAAACTATCACTATCTGGGCTGAATTATTGCTATTTTAATAGAATCATAAAATTGTAAGCTTCTGTTAATTTACAAATACATGCCTTCTGTACTCAATTAAACTGTTAATTTTAGAACTCAAGTGAATTTTAAAGTAAACAAAAATATAGATTTCCCTAGCCGTCTGCATTTAAATCGATCGGAGTTTTAAAATCGTTGATTTAAATAGGCCTGAGATTAAAATGTATGGTTTTTTTTCGAAAAAAGTTTCAGGTCTTTGAGTAAAATATTAAATTATAGGCTCTGTACATTTACCATGTTGAAATCCCTAACGACAAATACACAGTTAGATATAGTTTGTTGTTTGCAGGCCAAAGAATTTTCTTTTGAAGAACGAAGTAAACAAAAACATTGTACAGAAATATACAGAAGGTTTCAACGGATTATAACCTCAAAACAAGTTATACAACCTAAATTATTTATATGTCACATTAAACTTAATATTAAAAACAAAAAAATTTTTCTCATACATATCAAATTGTGACATATTGCATGCGATTTCTTTAAAATGTTAACAATAAACTTGCTCCCATGTGAAATTCGACCACGCAGCTGAACCGCTGACGTGAGTTGAGCAAATTTCCAAAATTAAGTTTATGTTTTAGGGTTTCAACCAACAATTTGGGAAATAGATCTATTCACGACGGTGGTGAATAGCTGCAAAATGGTTCGCACGCCATTCCGCATATTGGGAGTATATCTTCAATACAAAATGCATTGCGTGCTTCGCACGCCAACCCCCGTGTTGGGAGTATCTTCAACACACAATGCATTGCGTGCTTTGCACGCCAACTCCCCGGTAGAATTCCACCACATTGCTTTGAACTGGGTACTTTTATGGTATTTTACGTTTTGATCGATTTTTGGTGAACCAAGCGAGCTATAAGGTCGCGTAAAAAAAGAAAATGTGCAGAACAACAATTCTACATTTATATTTGTAGAATAAACTCAAAAACAAATTCATTCTGATGGGAAAAATCTCTAAAAATAGTTTCTTCCGGTCAAAAAACGTGCTTCCGATTGTTCGATTTTTTTGGCTAACGAACTCGTCCGAGCGACGTAGACAACCAACATGTGTACCAAATTTGAACCAAATCAGACTTAAAATGCGGCTGCTAGAGTGCGAACACATATATATACATGATTTTTAATGACACCCCAAAACGTGTTCTGGGTACCATGATCGGTGCTCATTTGCTATTCCCGACCTTGGGTCTTACCATAAGGGCCACTGCAATAGCTCATTTTTCCTATGGAAATTCGCTAAAATGGCTCACAGATAAATGCCCATATAGTTTGGATGTTTAAACATATTAACTTCATTATTGTTTTGATTATTGTAGTTTTTGACTATGGTCACATAGATTTTGTACTTGTTCCTTAAAATAGATGAAATCAATCTTAAAAATTTTAAGACTGCTATGTTATCATTTTTCTGAATTATTTGTGTATTGCTTTTGTATTGTTTATTGATTGTTACAGTGTAGGCCTACCTATTTCTATATTATACTAGCAAGCCCCCGAAAAATCACAGGCAGATGAATTAGATACACATAAAAAATACATCATTAAAAAGAACTATTTAAAAAGAACAAAAGACTTTATCTAGGCCTACCTAACAATACCGACAGTGAATTTTAACTCAGTAAATGTGTACAATTGTAACGGTTATAAAACTGTTGGCCGATTTGTTAAACTTTTGTATTTTTGTACATTATTATATAACTAAATAAAGATAAAAATATTATTTTTTAATTGCTTTTTATTTCATAATGATTGATCAAATGATTTAGAAGTTATTAATATTATAATGAAGAATAATTAATAATGGAATACGTTGATGTTATACGAAGATGTACGAATGTTTCCGAAGTTAAACGAATGAGCATATCTTCTTTAAATTTGTATAAATGAATATATTGATAATAAAAGATTATATTTATAATCTAAATAACGTATTATTCATATTTAAAAACATCTACTTCACAAGACTTATATTATTGATTTAAGTTGTAAACATAACCCCAAAGTATAATCTGCGCTAGGTTTTGTTTAACTATTACAGATGATGGGTGAAATCAGCTGTTATATTATATTGTTACTCACGTATGTATACAAGTACACTCGCTTTTGTATGAGTTGATACGTATCCATATTTGTCTTGTCCGATGCAAAAGTTTGTTAAAAAGGATAAATAAATTGAAATTATAATCTCCACGTGATTTTTCATGGGATATTTCCAGTTTAACAATAAAATGGTAAATAATAATACTTATTGTAATCTCAGCCAACGGGTTTCATTTAGTTAATTTACGTATACAAATTTCAAACTATTGCACGAACATTTAATTCAGTTAGGCCTGCAGGTTATAGGTTACAACTGGTGGGACAATAACAGCCCTTTTCCTTACGTCTTCGACTATTTTCACGAACTGTTAGATATTTGTAGATATCTGAAACGTAACGAAAATAACAGCTTATAAAAGACCTTGGTTTTCGACGTTGTTAGCGTACAATACAAAACAAGGAAACTTCTCCAACCTAATCAAGTCTTTACATTCCCGGCACGTATCAACTTGTCCATTAAAACAAGACACTTTAGCCTACTATTTGTCAAGTTATTAAAACACACTCTGTATGAATACATATGATACATATCTAGGATACATAACTGTAGATACAATTATAATAATTGTTATTACTAGGGAGCCCAATTAGAATAACTGCGACTAAGGTTGTAACACACCCACGCGGATACGTATAACGCGAATACATGGAGCTAAGCAAATATGTTATTCGTAACACTTCAATGACAATCGTGTAACGTTTTCGAGCAATTACGGCTGATAATAAGTGGTTGGTAAATAGAAACACACGGATTATAAGTGTTTTGTGCAGTGGCAAACCTTTAGAAGGGTTTACTAAGGAGGTCCCACCCAAATATAGGGATATCATTCCATTTTCAAGGAAAAAATATAGATTTTCGTACTAAGGCCTACTTTACTTACAACTTATGAAAGAAGTTTTTCAATATTGAAATTTAAAAAAAATAATTGGTCTCATCAATGAGCTAAATCAGACTAAATGGTCTTGCAATGTTATCCATCGAGAACAAGTTGGCTAAGAGAATAAACTTTCATGATGTTAGGCAGTTTTCTGACCCAACAACTAGAAAAAGAAAATTTAAAAAAGAGTCTATTATCAGAACTTTTGTATATTTTGTTTTTACAGGTGATTGTGTGTAGTATATTTGTTAGACTTGACTTTGCATGTGCCTTATGATGAAAAAACAACTTTTATTCTGTTCACCTCAACACAATTCTGTTTATGATGTAATCTTATTTTATTTTATCACATTGGTACCTTAATAAATTTTGTATATATTGAAATAATTAAAGTTAATAAAGATCGAAGAGAGGCATTTCTCTAGTTTTCCGTGAAGTTGCCAGAATATTATAAGTGTAAGTGAGCTCGTTCGTGGCTCAGTCGTTTGGAGAGCGTCGGTTTCGGAGCTGCGTCACACAGTGGGAAAAACAATGGTCCTAAGAATGCAAAAGTCGAAAAATTAAGGTCAACTTTGGATACTGGTTTGATGAGTATTTTCTTGAATATAAACAAACACCACATTGTCTTCCAAAGGATTATTCTGGCTAAGTTAAAGAAATAAGTAGCAATTACGAGTTCGAACCATATGAGCTAGAAACAGCTGTCTAGTGTCTAGTATATCAGTTGCATCTGTGACGGTGTGTTGGAGTTTTATATAATAGTATTAATAGGCCAGTCGGTAGGGGTAAATTTGTACCAAAAGTTCCAGTAATTTACAATACGGCTGATTTTTTTTTAAAGTACATTAAAGTATGTAGATTAACATAACAAAAAGTTTACCAGTCTATCGATTTCCCAAAGTCGAAAAAAAATCGATTATCATTTTATTTTTCGATTATCTTTAATATTTCGAGCTGGGATGAAGATAGAGAAAAATAAAAATACCACCGTGTAGGGGAGGTATTTTTCAACAAAAAAGGTCATATGTATTTATTTCGTCCGAGCAATGGTTTGTCTGGAAAAAATTCGATAACGCAGGTATGTATTTTGCAGCAGGGTAAATCACTAAAAGGGGACATATTATTTATATATGAAGCGTTGGCTCATTCTAAATTGGCCGAATTTGAATATATAGAATTTAAACTTGACATAGCAGTTAAAATATATATTTTAAACATTTATGCTGAGTCTCAGCTTGAGTCCAAAAAAAGTGTGGTCAGTCATAATATAAAGGTTCTGCACCACTTATTTCCCCTCTGTGCATCAAGCTGAATGTCGTAGATCGTTCGAATCCGGACTGTTACATTTTTATAAGTTACAAATTTTTAAAAGTAATGATCATTGATCACTTCTGATTGCACGTGTTTGATTCCTTATTGGAACATTTCTCTGCAAGGTCAATAGCTTATGGAAGACGGCCAGATTAAGGAAAAATGGTAACCGCTTAAGTGATAAATGGCAATTTTTTTTAGCGTGGGTGAAAATAAATTCACCCCGGGCTCAAAGTGGTGTTGGTACGGCACTGGTTTTGTGCCTCACGTTTGTTATTTTTAGGTTCCGTACCTCAAGAGACTTCAGACTTGAAAATCTTTAGTAACGGAGATACCAACTTTATTTTATTTTATTTTTTTACATATATAATAATTAATATTCTTTTGCAGAACTCTTATGAAATTGATAAATTACAAAAAGTTGGTGTCCGATTTTAGATCTTTGAGCCATATGTAGCTCAAGATTTCCCAAAGGAATTAATGTATTTTCATACTGGTAATTTTACATAAACCTGTTAAAAAACTTACATTTTGAGGATACGGAAAAATTCTTTATATAAAAATATACGTAGGTCTATTATTTCTATTATTTTTTACCACTAAATATTTGACATCGAAAACATATGACTTTTTAGCTAGTAGTCTTGTAACGAGCAAAGCAAAAAATATTCTAGGTGATATGGTTCTCACGGAATATCACCAAACGCATCTTGACAAGACAATTCTCATCTTGCGGTAAATTAAGTCAAGTTTTACAATAAAACAAACTCCTACTGTTTTAGCAAAGTACATTATTTCAAGCTCATTTATTAGGAATGTCTGACATTTTAAACATTGTATATGCAGAAAATATCCATATTTAGTAAAATAACATTGGTGTAAATTGTTATTTAATACACATATATACCGGGTGTCTTAAAAGTCCCACCCTATTATTTGTTTTACTAATGGAAATAGACAGATTTGCTTTAAGGATTGTTAACATGACAAAAAATGGAGTTTTTGGGATATCGTAAATTACAAACCCTTCCCCAAAAATGGGGTATTTTGAGGACAAGTCGAATATTTTAAATAAGAACCCCTATTGAGTGACACCTCAGTTTAAAAGTCTTGATAAAAGAAAAAGATTGACGCAAACCAGAGGTCTGTATGTTCACTCTATCCAACATGATGGCCAATCAAAGTTATAATTTTCCCACAAAAACTCCTATTTAAAGTTTCATTAATAATTATGTTACAATGAGTAAAACCTTCAACACTCACCTCATTTTCACTCAAGTGCGCGAAATGAGAATCATTGACTTCTTGACAAAAATACAGCCTGGACTCAAAGTGTTGCCCAACATTTCTGGTGTGATAAGTTGGCAAACGTGTTCGATCCTTACTATGTTTTATAACTTAGATTGAGTGACCTACTGTATGAAACCCTTGTAAAACATAACAGATGTTTCACCTTTAACATGTTGATGTTATTTAAATGTGGAAAATTGTTTTAAGATATCTGGCATACACAAATAGATTGTGGTAACAGAATGCTGAGAAAATATGAAATATAAAATATGTCGCGCCTTATAAAACAATGTATTTACATAAAAAAGTACAATATATGTAGGCCTACATACTTTTTTTATGTGCAGGAGAGTCCAAGGAGCAAAACTAATACGTACAAAAATTGAAATTTTTGAGGCTTAAGAGTAAAACCATATTTAGAATCCCACCTTTGAACGTTCGTCTGACTGACACTATAGATTTTTTCCAGAACAGATGAAGCTTTCAAAGGAAAGTTACAAGGGTAAAACACAATAAAGTTCCTGCAAACATACGTCCGGAAACGCTTCTATTCTACATGTAACTTCTTATTGCAGAAAAACCAAATCATTTATCACATGCACTACTTGATAAAACATTGCAAATTTCTTCTTCGTTTGAACCCGCTATAGCGGTAAAGAGACGGTGTATAAAGCGAGCTAAAAGTCGAAGCCAGTAATACCAACTCTTAAATTTAATTCAATATTTTGAAATTATAACGTGCAACGAGTCCATACTATAGATTACGCCGTGTATAATGTCTCAAAAATGCCCAAAGAATGCCATAATTGACTATAATTATCAAATACCCCTTCCCTCGTCGCCCGCGCTGCGCGGCTCATGTATAATGCATGGATCCCCTCCCCCTCCATTCATGACCACATATTTCCCTGATGTACGATCTCTTAGTTTTGTTTTGCTCCCTTTTGGATGCTGAACATTTTTTTTTTTGAAAGCTCTATCAAAGCATCGCCACCGATGGATGATATGTAGCCAAATTAATAGTTGGGGAATTTTTTCCGTTTCGGTTTTGTTTTAAGCCGTGTTAGATGTTTCATTGAATAATTATGAGTTCACATTCTTCAGTCGGATACCCTCCCCTTTGCCTGTGGAATGCAGATTTTTGTTTCATATTTTAAACTTGTAATAGTTTAACGATGGAAGGCAGATTTTTATAAATTGTTTTGATTTCTGCAATGAAATTTAAGATATATCAGATCCTAAGAGATATTGAGCCTTATGAATAAAAAGAAGCAAAACCTTTTATTTGCATTTTTAAAGCAAATCCTTCTACCTATATGATTAAAAATATAAAGCAATACCTTTTACTTCGAGGTAAGAGCAAATCCTAGTTTGGTTGATCCATATACTTCATAAGTAGCAAATGGATATGAATAAAACTTATCTGTTACTTCAAATGTAAAGCAAATCCTTCAGAACTGATGCATCTAGTCAGTCGCCGAATTATCAGTGAAGTAAAAGGTCGTGTTTGTTTGTTTTTGCCAACATGGCAGATTTAATTCAAGTGCAATGTGTTAAACATTACAAGCCTCGTTCTTCTCCATCACCAGGAGATTTCAAGAGCTTGTATAGGTATGAAGAAGAAAATGTGACTCGTAAAATGCACAGTAACTCGTGACGTCATCTGTGCCCAGTTTCTCATGAAGCTCCATAAGCTTCTAATGGAGCCTTATGCAAAAATTGAATAACTTTAAAAATATTTAACCGATTTTAATAAAATTTGAACAACACATACAAAACATATCTATAATAACAATTTAAAAAAATCAGGTTGTTTCAACAAATTTTAATACCTTTTTACTGATTAGGCCTATAAAAATTACTATTTCAAATTCGACAAATGGTGAACAATGTTTTTTTTTTATTTTGTATTAGGGTACTTGACATTTATTTTAATTATGTAAGGGGGTTATGAATATAATAAGTTATAGAGAATTTTATTGTGAATCCAAATCTTTTTTAATATTTAAAACCGAATATATATCAAAAGACATATACACATTTAAAAAAATGTATTGTACAATTTTGTTTACAAAGTATACGTATTCTATAAGTACTAAATATTTAATAATAATAATTTATAAATAAAATAATTTGTCGTATCTTGATGATTTTTTCACAGAATGTGTATAATAATATACTCTGTTAATACGACTGCAATCAGTAATAAACTGTTGATTTTCATTTTTCTTTTACATGTCAACTGTTTCATCCATTTACTTCCAGATTGAAGGATTTGCTCACAAGTAAAAGATAAGAAGTGTTATTCATGTGTAGGGAAGGAAATGATTTTACTCCTAACTTTTTTTTGAAACAAAACCTTTTACTTCTAACTTTTACTTTAAAGCATTAGTTTTACTTTTATTCATAAGGCTCATTGTACATCCTAACCTTTAACTCATACTTGTCAGTAAGACACTGTTAATTAGGACTCTAACAAAGGATAGCCTGCGCGAGGTTATATTGTTTGATGTATTCGTAAACGTACATCAGCTGATTTCGTCCATCAGCTGTAATACTTTAACAACTATTTGAGGTTACGTTTACAACTTTTAGGTTAAGTTTTGTGTTGTTATTACAGGAATAATAATGTACATTGACACATCTGATTAGCGTAAAAAATCAATATTAAAACCAAGCTTAGAATATAATTTAAGTTATGTTCACAACATTGATCAAAACGAATGCTGACACTTTGAGTGGAGTGCGCTATACATTTGTGTTTACCATGTACGCCCTAGTATTAGACTTTGTAGATTCACCATGTTGAAAATTCCTAAATACATAAACCCGGGTTTATAAAATTTGCTGTTTGTAGGCCTAAATAAAGAACGAAGTAAACGAAAAGGATTGTAAAAAATATACTTTTTCAACGACTTCTAACCTCAAAACGTAGAAACTCTCATGTGTAAAGATTTAGAATTGAAAATTAATTTAAGAACTTGTTATTTTTTTGTTTTTATAAAAAAAAACTAGGAGAGACCCCTGCGTGCTCCGCACGCCAACCCCCCAGCCCTTCTAAAAACATGTATGTTATGTTTTATTTATAATAAAGGTGTAGGATTAATAAATAACCTCAAAACTAAGATGGTAAATAATGTTAAATGTTCAAATCAAATTATTTCTTATATTTTTTAACAGCAGTTATAATAATGGTGAAAAGAACCAGCAAGGCTCAGGTGTACACTTTTAAACCATAACCTAAAAGCTAGAAATACAAAAATAATTGCTTCAAACTTTTAAATCAGCTGCTAATGGAAATATTGGAGCAAACAGCTATATTATGTTATTTTATTCAATTGGTTGCTATGGTAATAAATATAAATACATGTGTTGGTTTATCATTCTAGGCCTAGCCTAAGCATTTTTTCCGACTAAATTTACAAATATTGAAATAAATAAAGGTTTTTATCGAAATGAATTATAGCCTATGTCGTTGTTCACAAAAACCTATCTTAAAAGATAGAAATCCAAATATTATATAATAGTTGTTTGAAGTTTGAAATCAACTAATAATGGAAATATTATAGGAAAAAGTTGACAACAGCTGTTATTATTATAGTCCATAAACATATGTAATGGCGCTTGCATTTTTGCTAAATATTGAGCCTATTTTTTGTTGTTTTTGTGTTTATTAGATGCTACAGTTTTTCAAAAAGTATATAAAGACACTCGTGGATTCTAATGGAATATTGTGTCCAAATTTCAAAGCAATCGGTGAAGAACTTTCTGAGATTATCGATTTTGAACAAACGCACATTTACATTTTTATTTATATAGATAACCATTTGGTCGCTAGAGATACTCTTTACGTCATTTTGACTTTCCGCGGTGGTTTAAAAATTGTCTGTTAATATACATAAAACCAATTCAAACACAATACACCGCGAAGTAAATTGTTAAGTGCAGAAGGGAAAAATACTTTTTGCGAAAGCGATTTACCTAATTACTACATGGGATGCATTATTCATAGCAATGATCTCATGGCCAATGAATTAAATGATGGTAGTTCTACAGAATCTAAAAGTACACAAATCAAGAATGCTAAACAACATGCATAGAATCAACATCCTTTATAATGTTTTTAGGCTTAAATCTTGAATAAAAATAAAGTTAATTTAGTACAAGAACTATTTCTCTAGGTTTAGCAATTATGCCATATCAAAAGATTTTTACTGACCACTGATTTTACATATAATACTGTCCAAAATCTTTAAACTTATTTTTATTTTTTGTAAATGCGAAATCGCCTTCGAATCAGAGAGCATTTATATAATTGGCCTATTGAAAAAAAATTGAGATACTAACAGGTACGAAAATGCAACATTCAATTTATAAACACTACTGGGACTAGTAAGTAAAAACAATAAAAATATAATAATAATAAATAAATACAATAAGGACAAATAAATACATAGTTAGGACATAACGGTAAGTATTTTTAATGCTTTGTCCTCTTTAAACACTGAAACTATTTGAACTTATTTTTTCATTGAAAACTAAATCTTTTCTTAGGCGATTATAACCCCCCAGGTTTTTCGCGTATTAAAATTCTGTCCAAAATCTTAAAACTTATTTTTATTTTTTGTAAATGAGAAATCGCCTGGGAATCGGAGAGCATTTATATAATTGGCCTATTGAAAAAAACAAAATTGAGATACTAACATTTACGAAAATGCAACATTTAATTTATACACACTACTGGAATCAGTAAGTAATAACAATAAAAATATAATAATAATAAATAAATACAATAAGGACAAAAAAAAAAAAAAAAAATACATAGTTAGGACATAACGGTAAGTTAATGCTTTGTCCTCTTTAAACACTGAAACTATTTGAACTTATTTTTTCACTGAAAACTAAATCTTTTCTTAAATATCAGGTTCTTAAGCCGGTATTAAAGAGGGATTTTTCATTCTAATAAACGAAACGACACCAGATTTATTAAAATCGGTTCAGCAGAATTCTTGAAATAATTGCTACAGAACCATGTTTTGACTGTAAAAATACATTTCTCGAGCAATGGTATGTGCAAACGTAAAATTAACGGTATATCTGTAATTCATCCTGAGTGTATAAATTAAGTCCGGCTAAATTTTTTAAATAAATTACTGATTTTAGAAATTATAAAAAAAGTTACGGTACAGAATTGTTTTTGACACTCTTATAAAAGAAACAAAAGCAAACCAGTAATATTTAAAACGTAGCCATCACTCACATTGGTCTCGTGGCCAAGACGGACAGACAGGTGAACGCCTACGAAGACCTCACATAAAAATAACAATGAATAATAATTGAATAGCAATTTCGCCGCGATGGACATGAACAATTAAATTCAAATCGTGAACAAACGAAGCAGGTGGAATAACGAATTGGGTCATATAAGTATTGCCCCAGAGGGTTGACAATTTGGGCAGGTGAAAAAAGGGTTCGGCCCGAGGACAAATTAGTCCCTTTCATGTAAAACAATGATAAGATGGCCTAGGGTGAACCACGCGCCGGGGTTGTTTTTCGTTACAGAGGAAATTATGTTTAGAAATTATTAGGCTGCATATATTATGTAGGCCTACTAGAATGTGTAGTTAAAGTTGGGGAAACGTAAGGTGTTTAAATATGTGAACAGATATTTACCTGTGAAACGTATAAAAGCACATTTTATTATTAAAGTAAGTGCATAGATTTTCGGAGTGTAATTTGGAAACTTACTGAAATAAATTGTGTTTAAGTAGATGAATAGACTTCATTGAGCGGTTTTGTGTTTAAGACAAACTGTATTTAAAGTTTGTGATTAGGTTTGGTGAGTGCAGTGAGTGTAGTTTAAGTTGTTAAACCCTTGTTAAATTTCAGCTCCTCCATTCTTTAAAGAACGTAAAGATAACTAGTTCGAAATTAAAATATTTACAACGTATTTTTCGTTTAAAAATTATTAGCGTTAGGGAAAATTACAACTCGAAAATTAGAAAGTTTGTTAACTTCCCGCTAAGACAATTGAAAATTTTCTAAAATCGGGAAGTTATTGGTTTCACCCCGTTTTTCGAAAATCAAGTATTCATCAGATCTCGACGTTTTGAGGTCCTAGGAATCTCCCCTGACCACTCCCGAGAGGGTGTCACCCTGTCTGTATGTATGTGTGTGTGTATGTAAGTATGTGACCCGCTTATAACTTTTGAACGGCTTAACCGATTGGATCCTACCAAACGGCGTTCTAAAGAGTTCCATCAAACTTAGATTTCCTGAAAATTTCAACTAATTCGGACCGGTAGGTTCTGAGAAATTTCAAAAAAACTAAGAAATAAAAAAATTTCAAATCAGGTTTTTTTGGAATAACTTTTAAACGGCTTTACCGATCAATTCCAAAATCTAACCAGCTTTTAACCTTGAAAAGCGACGTCGATCGCTACCAGTCCGGTCAAAATCGGTTATGTCGTTCGTGAGATATCGTGAACGAAAGAAAATAAAAAAAGTGTTTTTTCTCAATTTCTCCGAAATTTTTCATCAGAAAAATTTTTGTTGTCAATTCTTTCAATGGACTCGAAAAACTGCATCGATTGCCGCAAATCGTATAAAAATCGGTTGATTCATTCGCGAGATATCGTGAACGAAAGAAAATCAAAAAAAGTGTTTTTCCTCAATTTCTCCGAAACTTTTCATCTGAAAAATTTTTGTTGTTGATTCTTTCAATGGAGTTAAGAAACTGCATCGATTGCCGCAAACCGCATACAAATCGGTTGATTCATTCAAAAGTTATGGCAGTTCAAAATTTCCAAAAATAGTGTTTGTTGTAATTAAACTTAGCGGGAAGTTACATGGATGGCCTTTAGGGTCAACCGTTTTCCAATTTTTTTTTTAAAGTAACGGTAAATATTCGCGGGAAAATTGTATCCTGTATAAAACTTTCAAAAATAAAAAACACCTGTATTTTACGATCGGTCTGTAGAAAACGAATAAAAATGAAATAAAAATAAACTTCAAACCCACTTCTTCCACTGTATAACTTTACATAATAAATCAAACTTTTTAAGTCCAACTCAATTCGAAAATAGAATCCAAAGGAGATAAAGTCTTAAACTCTTAGTCTCTCGAGACAGTACCTCTATCATCCTTTTGCCACGCTGTTGTTAAATTGTATTTGTCCACCCTCCCGCCCGCTCAACCCTAACTGCTTTTCAACATTTAATTTCGTTTATTAGTGTTCCCCTATCTTATAAACACGGCTATAATTCAGTCGTCTTAAATGTACAAAGAAGAAACCCCCACCTCTCTCTTTCTTCGAGTTAAAACTCCTTTTCAAATTAAACTGCTTATCCTTGCCAAATAAATAGCGTTTGAATTTATTTACTGTTACGTAAAAAAA
>JAGFPH010007003.1:51107-62779 GCA_018207615.1 Philaenus spumarius | reverse complement strand
TTTCTCGCGAGATCTTGCATCACGCCAGATTTCCCGCGAGATCTCGCATCACGCCAGATTTCTCGCGAGATCTCGCGTCACGCTTTTGTTTAGACACAAGTCAGATCGTGGAGGGGGAATATTATTAATACATTATTTACATTTATTAGCATAGCAATCAAATTAACACATAAGAATTAGTTAATATAATATAACAGCTGATTTCGCCCATCATCTGTAATTCTTAAACAAAACCCAGCGTAGATTATATTTTGGGGTTATGTTTACAACTTCAACCATTAAAATTTCTTGTGATGTTAATTTTCTTATATATTAGTTATACAACTAATGTAGGCTTCTATAACTATAAGTTATATGGGCTTCTACACGTTATAAGATTTGCTTTGGGGTTATAAACTGTATATAAAACTAACCTTTGATCATCAATATATTCGTTTATACAAATTTAAAGAAGGATACCTACTGTTTAACTTCGCAAACATTCGTACATCTTTGTATAACTTATTTGATTATTAATTTCTTTACTGTAATATTAACAACTTCTAAATCAATGATCTATCAATATGAAATAAAAGGTAACTAAAAGATAATATTTTTACCTTTCTTTAAATATATAATAACGGATATAAATAAACAATTTGAACAAATAGGCCTACAGTTTATAATCCTTATAATTGTACACGTTTACCGAGTTAAAAATCCCCGTAGTCATAGAAGTTATCACTTCCAACGTGTGGTCTTAAGCACACCCAGTTAATTTTTTTCTATGGAAATTCGCTTATAAACGAATGAAAGCCATATCGGGTAAATATTGTTCACTGGCAAAACAACGTAGCCTATAGTGAGTTTGGTCCAAATGAATCTATTTTTTCCCATTTAGGCTTACATACACGATCAGCTGTGCAAACACCATGATTTCCGCCCGTTTGTGTGATGTGCATTTGAAGTCTACGAGTACATTTTACCTAAACTATTTCATACTAACAATATTTTACACCTTACACGGACATAATTGAAATTCATATGTTTGTCTCTCCTAAATCCAACTCTAATAATAATTTGTATTTATTCTTTTTTTATGTACAACGTAAACCTGTATCTTAATGTCTGAGAAACACCTATCTTTTAGGTGTTAAAAAGATCCTGTAACCGATGGTCAGTGCATTTTAACAGATCTTTTCTAAAAAACTATATCACAGAAACATAAATGGAAAAAAGTAAATGTGTGCAATCGTGGGACCCCCGTCAGAAACGAAGTTCGTCACGTATTTTCTTCAATTCTTTTTCCAGCCTTAACGGCAACATACACACATAATTTTATTCTTTCAATTGCCGTTTATTATTAGATTGGTTTTTATACAAATAGTTACTGTTTCCATACGATTAATGTTTATAATTAAGGTGTAGAATTAATTATAACATCAAAGCTAAGATGGTAAACACAGCAGTTAAATGTCCATTCATTTTAAATACATACAATAGACATAAAATGTTGGTTCATCCATCTAGGCCGAACCTAAAATTATTGTATGTATGTTTAATTTATTTTATCTGTCTTAACGGCAACATTCGTATAATAATTTTAGGATATGCATAGACGTAAAATTACTTTCTAGGCCTAACCTAAAATTTCAGCGCTTGACGATAATATCTGAACTACGCCGGACGGATCTCTTAATTTAAATTGAACGAAAACACATGTTTCTTGAACGTATTTACATTCATTGCCAAAGCAAACAATTTGGTAACGCTTTTTTCGTTACTAGTATTTTATATTTGTCATTGCCACAGCAAAAAATTGATAACACTTTTTACTTTCACACTATACTATAGTATAGGTAGAGAAAGTATAGTGATCGCAAATAAAATCGATGTTGAGATTTTTGTGGAAACATCCGTTTTGGGACCCCCTGATTCCAAAAAAGTGTTTTTTACAAAATACCTGTCTGTATGTCTGTATGTATGTATGTATGTGTGTATGTATGTATGTCTGTATGTCTGTATGTATACAAAGCTAGAGAGAAAACTATTCGATAGATTTCAACCAAATTTGCACCAGACATGTCCAGTAGGCTGTGTAGATGCACGAATAAGGGATTTGAAAAATTTTGAAAAACAATCCCCTTTTTGGCCAAAAAACCCCCCAAAAAATCAGTTATTTCTTTATAAAAAAACGGCTCTAACGATTTTGATAAAATTTGGCTTATTTGTAGCCTTTATTGTGCCCTAACATATGCAAAAACCCGCATCTTTCTAAAAATTCTCGTTTAGTTAATAATAATAATAATAACAGATTTTTGGTTTTTTTTTTGCCATACAGGGGGTTGTTTTTCAAAATTTTTCAAACCCTTTTTACGTGCATCTATAAAGACCTAATTGACGTGTTTGGTGCAAATTTGTTCGTAATCGATTGAATAGTTTTCTCTAGATAATAATAATAATATTTATTAGTAAATCTCCAACTTTAATAAAAAAAACTCTCCTACCCCACCCTACAAGTCACAGTGAATCTGTTTAGTAATTTAAATGTGTTTGTGAGAAAGTATGTGCCAGTTCCTGGTAACGTTTATTTTGTTACGCTTTACATTTTATAATATTTGTTAACACCTACCGCAACCCGCGTCAAGGAACTTCGTTCCAAAAAAAAAGAGAAAAACTGACATTATATACAATTATATACGAACTGACATTGTGCGGCTTGCAGAGACAAAAAGGACAAGCAAGGCACGCAAACATGCAGGAAGAAAGATTAACAATAAGAGTACAGGTATAAATAATTACTAGGGGCTCTGCCCCTGGACGCTTCGGGTCCCAACCCCGCCTCGGCCTTCGGCCTCAGATGGCTCCTTCGCTTCGCTCGCGGTTGGAAAATTCTCTAAAGAATCTCGTTAATCTTTGGCTCGTTTGTACATAGGTTTGTAAAATTATGAAACCAGGCTTAAATATATTAACAGTAATTACAAGATTAATTATAACCTCAAATACATGCTTCAGAAACGTGAGAGGCTTTCATTACGATTTTAGTCCTAGTTCTACTATCTTCTGTCAACTAAAGTTTTGAAACCAGGCCTAAATATAGTAAAAATTATTACATAACCTCAATACTATGTTTCATAAATGAGCCAGGAATATATTGCAAAATTGACTATTAGAATGTATCCTTTGCCAAGTTTACCTTTTTTTTTGACAAAATAAATTGTTAAATCAGGCCCAATTTATTCTAATTCCAACGTGCTAAAACAGTATAAACTAGCTTTTATTAACAGTAATTAAAAACTATTCAATGAACAGCTGATAAAACAGTATAAATTGGCTTGTTTATAAACAGCTGTTTTGATCGGTTTATCTATACTAATATTATAAAGAGGTAAAATTTGTTTGTTTGTTTGTATGTAGGGGGTAATCTCTGGCGCTACTGAACCGATTGAAAAAATAGTATTACTAATAAAAAGCTACACTATCCCTGAGTAACATAGGCTATAATTCATTTCGGTAAAAACTTTTTTTTATTTCAATATTTGTAAATTTAGTCGGAAAAATCTTAGGTTAGGCCTGGAATGATAAACCAACACATGTATTTACATTTATTACCATAGCAACCAATTGAATAAAATAACAGATAATATAAATGTTTGCTTCAATATTTCTATTAACACCTGATTTCAAAATTTGAAGCAATTATTTTTGTATTTCTAGCTTTTAGGTTAGGGTTTTAAAGTGTAGACCTGAACTTTGCTGGTTCTTTTAACTATTATTAACTGCTGTTATAAAATATAAGAAATAATTTGGTTTGAACATTTAACATTATTTACCATCTTAGTTTTGAGAGGTTATTATTAATACTACTACTTTATTATAAATAAAACATAACGTATGTTTTTAGAAGGTTCCATTGGGGGTTGGCGTGCGAAGCACGCAGGGGTCTCCCCTAGTTTACTATATCCTTGTTATTTTGTATGCAACATATCCACCCATAAGACAATATGTTAAAATGTTTCAACTTTTAAATTAGATTTTCAACTATATTTGTGTACTTAAAAATCAAAACTACACCTAAATACAAAATTTCTTTGAATTCGTTAGAGCCGTTTTCGAGATCCGCGACAGATACAAAGATAGATACAAGAATTGCTCATTTAAAGTAATAGGATAACTGAATAAAACATAACTATACAAATACAATAAATTAAAATACCTTGGTTATTAACAAAATTTCAAATACACCAAATAAAACTCCACTTTACAAATTAGAATAAATTAAACATCCCTTAGTTACACAAATTAAGTCGTCAATAACTTCGTGTTTCATCAGCCAATTCTTTACAGAAGTTAGAATGTTACGTATCTTTTGTTCTGTTCTAAAGAGGATTAAAGGAAGCAAATTCAAAACTTTATTCAAATTTATTTTGTACAGCTTTTACTAGAGAAAGCAAAATCACCCGCTGACTGTAATAAATAAATGAAACCAGACTGTTACCAAGTTGTTAAATGAGATCCAGGAAGCAGTGAGCAGTGAGCAGTGCAAGTTTTGTACAGGTCAAACTGCAAACTTTTTATAAAACTATAAAAACACACGACCGGTTAACACAGTTTCTTGGAGTGAAAAAATATCCCATAAATTAAGAACTGTGTGACCGCAGCAATTGCTTTTTCCAATTTTGAAGCGAAAATAAATCTTGTTTTCTCGCGTGTAAAATCGGTAATAAAATGTTGTAAGAGCGTTATGTAGTAAAACTATTTAGTAGAAATTATTTGCAAATAGACAATAAACAGTGTTATTAGCGAATTTCCATAGACGAGACCTAAGGTCGGGAGTTGCCAATGAGCACCGTTCATGGACCCCAGAACACGTTTTGAGATGACATTAAAAATTATTGTATACATATAAATGATTACAGAGCGTTCCTAAAGTCCCTTTAATTGAATTGTAGTTCTGGAAAATAACATACAACCTAGTTATTCCTAATATTAATAAAGTATGTATTTCTTATGCGGAGTTTTAGTAACTTCCCCCCCCCCCCAAACCTCCCCTAAAATTTCCATTTTTTTTAAACCCTTTCTGAGCGAGCACCTAGGGCCCTAGAGGAAGCTACATACCAAATTGCATTCCAATCCGTTCGGTGGTTTTGGAGAAATCATAATTTAGTAACTTTGACCGCCAAATCCCCTTAAAATTTATAATGTTTTAAAACACTTTTTTAGAGAGCACCTATGACCTTAGAGGAAGCTACATAAAAAATGTAATTCCAATCCGTTAGCTGGTTTTGGAGAAATCGCGATTTAGTAACTTTGAGCCTCCCAAACCCTACCTAAGATTTCGAATTTTTTGAAACCGTTTCTTATCAGCACCTAGAGGAAGCTATATACCAAATTTTATTCCAATCCGTTCAGTAGTTTTAGAGAAAACTTGATTTAGTAACTTTGACCAAACCCAAAATCCCTCTAAAATTTCAAATTTTTTTAAAACCTTTCTTAGTGAGCACCTATGGCCATAGAGGAAGATACATATTAAATTTTATTCCAATCCGTTCAGTAGTTTTAGAGAAATCGTGATTTAGTAACTTTGACCCTCCAAAACCCACCTAAAATTTATAATTTTTTGAAACTCTTTCTTAGTGGCCCTAGAGGAAGCTACATACAAATTTCGTTCCGTTCCGTTCAGTAGTTTTTAAGAAATCGTGATCAGTGAGTCAGTGGATTTAGCTTATATATAGATTATATTATTTAAACTATTCGATCGATTTCGAACAAATTTGCACCAAACATGTCAAATAGGCCTGTATAGATGCACAAAAATGGATTTTGAAAATTTGTAAAAAACAACCTCCTTTTGGGCCAAAAACCCCCAAAAATCAGTTATTATTATTACTTAAACGAGAATTTTTAGAAAGATGCGGTTTTTTGCATATGTTAGGGTACATTAAGGGCTACAAATAAGTCAAATTTTATCAAAATCGTTAGACCCGTTTTTGAGAAATTTTAATTTTTCTCGTTTTTTTAGCCATTTTTGGGGGGTAAAACCCTTTAAAAATAAAAAAAAAGCCTGGAGATATTCCACAACTACACCTACATACCAAATTTCATCAAAATCTGACCTTGGTGTGGTCTCCAGCTCTGTACACATCCTTACAGACACACGGACAGACATCACCAAATAACACTTTTTTGGGTTCAGGGAGCACTAAAAAAATTCCACTAAAAATATTTTTGGGTTCAGGAAGCACCAACACAGATAATTAAACTAAAAAAATGTTTGGGGTTCGGGGAGCACGGAAACAGATAATTCCATAAAAATTCAAATTCGAAAATTTGGACGAAAACAATACTTTCTCCATATACTACGTACAGGGTGGAGAAAGAAAAAGGAAGAAAGTAGAAATAAAGTGTATAAACTGAGTCGTCTGCTCATAATGGGGGAGTAGGGTAAAACACGTAAATTTGAACCTGGCTAAAACAAAACTTCTAGCTTGCAATGATTAAGTTAAAGATTATAGGAAAAGTCATTAAAACGACGCGACGCTACGTCATATCCCTACGTAGAAATTGATATATTTGACAATGAACGTTTCTTAACTTTGAATAAAATTGAGATTTATCTGTTATACTTCAGTACTGCCTTGGCCTTAACCATTGGCAATACATCAACGGCAATTATATCCCACGCTGCGCTCTGTAAAGTGAAAGGTGGACTTGATTCAGAAAATGAACTTGTACCATAACATTGTCTGTTTAAACTGTAGGCTTTAATTACTGTACAAACGCAATTAGCCCGAGTTAAGCGTTGTATAACAATTAGTATTATTTAATCCTTGAGCTGACGTAAGTTGAGCAAATTTCAAAAATTAAGTTTATAGGCCTGTTTCAACCAACGGTTTGGGAAATAGGTCTATTCACGACGGTGCTGCATAGCGGCAAAATGGTTCGCACGCCGTTCCGCATATTGGGAGTATCTTCAACACACCAAACATTGCGTGCTTCCCACGCCAACCCCTGTATTGTGAGTATCTTCAATACAGAATGCATTGCGTGCTTCGCACGCCAATCCCACGTTGGAATCCACCATATGGCTTTGAACCGGGTACTTCTATGGTATTTTACGTTTTCATCGTTTTTGGGGGAACCAAGCGAGCTATAAGGTCGCGTAAAAAAAGAAAATGTGCAGAATAACATCCTACGTATATATTTGTAGAAAAAACTAAAAAACAAATTCATTCTAGTAGGAAATTTCTCAAAATATAGTTACTTCCGGTTAAAAAACGTGCTTCCGATTGTTGGATTTTGTTGGTTAACGAACTCGTCCGAGCGAGACAACCAACATTTGTACCAAATTTGAATCAAATCGGACTTAAAATTCGGCCGCTAGAGTGCGAACACATATTTACATATATCATATATATACATTTTTAATGACATTCCAAATCGTGTTCTGGGGACCATGATCGGTGCTCATTTGCTACTCCCGACCTTGGGTCTTACCATAAGGGCCACTGCAATAGCTCATTTTTCCTATGGAAATTCGCTAATAATACACTCTATTTTACGTGAACTTAGAGTGGTGAAATTTGGCACAATTCGTCCTTAAACCCATACTAAATTAAAGCCCTCGCATAGTGTTTATTTGATTTTAAAGGTCTGCTAAAGTGGCGACCATTTTGGATTTGCTTCCCATAAGAGCAATGTTAGATTTAAAACCATTTATTTCGTTTATCATAAATTTGATTGCAAGGTCTCATTTTTACCGCAGTCACAATACGCATCCATTTTGCCTTACAAGTTTTTAAAACCATTTGTCACGTAATTGGAATTTTTTAAGTACCAAGTTTGAACATTTTCCTCCAAACAGTAAAAAAGGAATAGTTAAAAGTGAATCGCAAGCCGGATCCCCAATTTGAAAAAAACTAGGGGAAACCCCTGCCTGCTCCGCACGCCAACCCTGTTGGAACCTTCTACATACATAACCGTGGTATGTTTTCTTTATAATAAAGGTGTAGGATTAATAATAACCCACAAAGCTAAGATGGTAAATAATGTTAAATGTCCGGATCAAATTATTCGTATATTTTATAACAGCAGTTATAATAAAGGTCAAAAGAACCGGCAAGGCTCAGGTTTGCACTTTAATAAAAACCTAACCTAAAAGTTAGAAATACAAATAATCGCTTCAAAGTTTGAAATCAGCTGTTAATTAGAGCAAACAGCGGTTTGATCTGTTGTTTTATTCAGTTGGTTGCTATGGTAATGAATGTAAATACACGTGTTGGTTCATCAGTCTAGGCCTAATCTAAGAATTTTTTCCGACTAAATTTACAAATATTGAAATAAATTATGTTTTTATCAAAATAAATTATAGCCTATGTTACTCAGGGATAGTGTAGCATTTTATTAGTAAAACAATTTTTTCTATCGGTTCAGTAACTCTAGAGATTACCCCCTACATACAGACAAATTTTACCTCTTTATAATATTAGTAGATAATTATGTCAAAGCGCTCAGTTGCAATATTTAACTGTTTCGATAACGCTATAGGGTGAAGCGCTTCAGTTTCCAGTTATTTTCTGTTTTACTGGAGCAGAGCCTTAAGGTACGAAAACAACCCCTCAAAAATGAATACAGTAATAATGGGGTTAACTACCCTTATACACTAAATATAAATTCCACTAACTTACTACAAACTAGAGAATTGAAATTTGTTATTATTATTAGCGGATTTCCATAGGAAAGATGAGCTATTGCAGCGACTCTTATGGTGAAGGTCGGGAGTATTTAATGAGCACCGATCATGGTCCTCAGAACACGTTTTGCAGAAACACGATAGCACTTTTACTGAATTGCCACTGCTCTGATACGTCACGGACGTGTGTAAATGGACTTTAAATCGACAAAAAATAAACCAATCGCCACCGAAACGTTTAATAACATATCCTGACACTATGAACTCGGTAGTGAATTGCGCGCTAACTAGATATTACAAGAGCGGTTTAAGAAAGAACCCAGATGAATGAAACCTCGATGAACTTGTATCTGTTATGATAGTTATTATTTTGTATTTCTTATTATTAAAATAAATCCCGAGTAAATACTACGACATTCCTGGCAGCTTGGTAGAACCGGTTCGGTTCGTTGCACTTTGGTTTGTGTCAAGACGATAAACAAGGTAAAAAGTATGTGCTTGGGGAAACCAGAATGAAATTTGTTTGTAGCGGTGGTGGAGGTTGAAAAAGGGAACAATTTGTGACTGAAAAAAACTATGTTTGACATTATCAAAGTGGAAGAGGAAAGCGGTAATCAAATCTTACAAAAACCAGTGTACGTACGTCCGTGAGTGACGGAATAGTACAGCGCATGCGCAAGGCTGTGTAAAATAACTGTAATTCGAAAGGCATTTGTTTTACGTTATTGTGCAGCTGTTTTATTTCGGGTGGGGGAGAGTAGTTTTCTTCGAAAAATGTTCTAATTAAAATATACGGAGAGTGTTGTATTATGTTTAAGATGATTAAAAAGTAAAATTATTGAAAAAAACCTTATATTGTTTTTAAACAAATGTTATGTCCGAAAGGCACATTATAGGAGGCGATTGTCGTTTTTGAAGACATTACAAGTGAAAATAATTAGATCGAATTATTTGAGTTGAGCAAATTTCCAAAATTAAGTTTTTATGTTTTATCGATTCAACCAACTATTTGGGAAATTGGTCTACTCACGAAGGCGCTGAATAGCTGCTTCTGTGTACGAAATGGATTACTATAATATCTATCAATTTTAGTTCCTAGCCAATAACTCCGTTATCTTTTAATTTACTGGAAATAATTTTAAAAAACTGTTATGTTTGTCATTGAAAAAGGAATTTTTGTAAAGTTATCGGTTTTCCACACATTTAAAACGGCCGCCATTTTGAAAATACATGAAAATTTGTTTTGGTTTTTTGTAGATGCGTAAAAGATGTCATACCAAATATATGTACCCAAAATATGCGTTCAATATATTTCCCACATACAAAGGTATTAAGGGTTATTGAATGCCTCTGGACTCTAGCGTTGGAGAAAAATAGTTAGGGAGTTCGACAATCGTAGCGCTGAGTGTAGTGAAACTTGCAATGCACTCTCTTGAAGGGGAAGACTACCGCCCCTCCTCTCCACGCACGCGCGGTGTTTGCGCACGAGCGCACGTATAAACATTGACTTGTTCAAACATACTACGTTTCTAAACGGATACATATAATGAGAAACAAAAAAATTGCATTGGGTATGGAATTAAAACCAACGTATGCTAATCTAAATTTAAAACTGAAAATTGTACTGTAAAATGCAATAAAAAGGTATTTTGTAAAAACAAATTTACATTTTTTTATTAAAAATAGATCACTGGAAAGATCATATTTTAAAGAGAATTGTAATAAAGGTTTTTGCTATGGTGTTTTTCGTTTCCATTTGTAGTTTGCATGAAGAATGCTCAAAATGCACACTTTAAGGTCACACATAGGCCGCAATTTATTTTTTTCGATTTTTTAAATGCCACATTTGGTTTTGACTTAATGAACTTTAAAGTTTCCAACAAAAAAAGATAAATAAAATAAAATTTTTTGTTCATACGCCCTTAAGTATTTTGTAAGTAAAAACAATGGTGGATAACTGGAAAATGAAACATTTCCGAAATTACATGTATCTGAACTTTTCCTTTGTTTTCACTAGTTGAATACGTCCTGAAATTTCTCCATTTCTTCCTGAATCACCTTGTATATAAATTATACTAACCTCTCACAAAGGAAGATACAATTTAGCACGTATTGATCTACATATAACTGAAATGTGAGACAATTTCTCTCATATAAAATTTGGGTGTCGCTCTCATAGACTCCCAGTATAGTAGAGAGTAACGTGTGACTGGAATGTTATTTCAAAAAAGATCCCAGTGTGCTGATTTTCTCATGTAACCGCTATGTAATGTAGCGTGCCTTGACTAGTAAAGTTATATGAAACATGTGTCAGCTCCAGTAAATGCCGTCACATAATACAGTTGCTCTGTTAACAAGCAATAAGCTATAAAGAAGAGATTCCGACTAGTTATGATACATCTGGTGAGTGGTTAATATCAGTTACGTGTTTTTAGTGCGGCTTATACCAGCCGTTAAACATCATGACAGATCTTTTGAGGTTCTTGTCATTTAAAAACAGAGTTAATTATTTTGCTTTCGCGTTCAACATCTGTAAAGTGTAGTCATGTCTGAATGTCCGTGTGTCAAAATCTAAACATTTTCCACCTTTTGCCGTTTAATCTATACTTATAAAAGCCAAATGCCATTGACTTATCACAGTTCTTCCAAAACCACGAGGCCTACAAACATGAAATTTGGCACTAATACTCTTTATAGGCTCTAGACGTACACTAAGAAAGGGTTTCCGAAAATTCGAAATTTTAGGGGAGGTTTTGTGGGTTCAAAGTTACTAAATCACGATTTATCAAAACCTACCGAACTGATTAAAATTAAATTTGGTACGTAGCTTCCTCTAGGGCCATAGATGCTCGCTAAGAAAGGGTTTAAAAAAATTCGAAATTTTAGGTGGGTTTTGGGGGTCCAAGTTACAAAATCACGATTTCTCTAAAACCATCGAACGGATTAGAATGAAATTTGGTATGCAGCTTCCCCTAGGGCCATAGGTGCTCTCTAAGAAAGG
>JAGFPH010007003.1:12688-28296 GCA_018207615.1 Philaenus spumarius | reverse complement strand
TAAAAGCCAAATACCACTCACTGACTGAACACTTAAAAATAATATAATTACGTTAAAAAGACTGAAAATACCAACCACCACGGGCAACGCCGTACGGGTCAGCTAGTCTTGAAAAAATTTGTATTTCTAATTTTTAGGTTAGATATTTCTGTATAGTCATGCTGAATGTTTCAACATTTATTATAACTCTAGTTCTAATTTAAAAACAATAATCTCGGTTTAGGTTATAATTAATCCCACACCTTTATTTAGCAAAGTGATCGGCGTGCATAGCACGCAAGGATCTTAGTTCAATAAGGAAACTAGAAATTGCATTTCCAATCAGTAAATAAAATTTAAATATTCCCAGCTCGATACTTTCTCTACAGTAAAATTAAAGCTACTTCAAGACACGACAGTCCCGACTGATCATGCGCCGAGCAGAAGTCACGTGACCGTTATTATTAATGTCCTTATTAATGGACCAAAACACTATAATCTCCGGCGGATATTTCTTCGCGGCTGTTTATTTATAACTAACGGCGCCGTTAGACTGAGCCACGATTAGTTAACCGGTAGTTAATTATAAGTGCAATAATGCTTATTAACAGTTGGTTGATACAGAGTGGTATGAAACTCGCGTTCCAGTATGGATTTAAATTAATTAATTAAGGAAATATCGAGTGTAGGTTCTTTGACGTGTTGATATTCAAAGGTAATGTGTATTAGAAGTCGTAACTGAACGAAGACAATTATTAAAGTCTCGGACTTTTGAGTTTAGCATTTCATCAACTAAGTCACGGTTGATATTTCCCATAGTAGGGACTGCACAAAATTCACTATCTATATAAATAAATAAACGGCACCAGGAACTGGCACATACTTTCTCACAAACATATTTCAATTATTAAACAGATTCACCGTGACTTCATAAGTGTAGGAGGGGTAGGAGAGGTGATTTATTAAAGTAGGAGATTAACTAATAAATATTATTATTATTATTATCTAGAGAGAAAACTATTCGATCGATTTCGAACAAATTTGCACCAACCACGTCAATTAGGCCTGTATGGATGCAAGAAAAAAGGTTTTCAAAATTTTTGAAAAACAACCCCCTTAATGGACCAAAAAAACCCAAAAATCAGTTATTATTATTATTATTATTATTAGCTGAACGAGAATTTTTAGAAAGATGCTGTTTTTTGCATATGGTAGGGTACATTAAAGCCTACAAATAAGTAAAATTTTATCAAAATCGTTAGAGCCGTTTTTTTTATTAACAAAAAATAACTGATTTTTTGGGGATTTTTTTGCCAAAAAGTGGGTTCTTTTTCAAAAATTTTCAAAACCGTTTTTCGTGCATCTATACAGGCCTATTTGACATGTCTGGAGCAAATTTGTTTGATATGGATCAAACAATTTTCGCTATAGCTTTGTACACATACAGACGGACATACTGGTGCAAATTTGTTTGAAATCGATCGAACAATTTTCGCTCTAGCTTTGTAAAAACCACTTTTTTGGACTCAGGGGGTCCCAAAACGTATATTTCCACAAAAATCTCAACATAAATTTTTTTTGCGATCACTATACTTTCTCTATACTATAGTATAGTGAGAAAGTAATAAAAATGTAAATGTTTGTTTGTTCAAAATCTAAAGTCTCCGAAAGTTCTTCGCCGATTGCTTTCAAATTTTGACACAAAAGATTTAATTGAACACACGCGTGTTTTTATACACTTTTTGAAAAACAAGGCCATGTTAGACGTAAAAATAACAGAAACTATACTACTTATTTTACGACAGTGGGAGCACCATAACAAATAATGAATGAATGAATATGTTTATTGTTGATACAGTGATCAACTATTTGCTCCAATATTTCCATTAAGGGTCTGCTGTAGTGGCGGCCATCTTGGATTGTTATCCCATAAGGGCAATGTTAAGTTTCAAACCGTTTATTTCGTTTACTTTTTATCGTAAAATTGTTTGCAAGGTCTCATTTTAAGCACAGTCACAATTTACCGTCTTGCAATTTACATTTTTTTAAATGCTTTTGATTTGTTATGTAATTGACATATTGTAAGTACAAATATTGAATTTTTTTTCTAACACAATACAAAATTAACAATGAAAAATAATTTGCAAGCCGGATCCGAAATTTTTAAAAGAAAATTCAGTTTTTTTTTCAACACTCAATTACAAAAGATAGACTTATAAAGTGGTTTGAAATGAGGCAATGTCAAAGCGTTCAGCTGCAAGAAATTGCACTGTTTAGATAGGGATACAGTGAGAAGCGGTTGCGTTTCCGGTTGCTTTCTCGTTTACTGGAGCATACCCTTAACAGCTGCTTTCAAACTTTGAAACAATTATTTGTGTTTCTAACTTTTAGGTTAGGTTTTGTTTTAGCGTAGACCTGAGCCCTGCTGGTTCTTTTAACCTTTATTATAACTGATGTTATAAAATATACGAAATACAGTAATTTAATTTAGACATTCAACATGATTTACCACCTTAGCTTTAAAGATATTATTAATCCTATGCCTTTAATATAAAGAAAACATAACATCAATAAGTGTGTAGAAGGTTCCATAGCGCGCGTAGCACGCAGAAGTCTCCCCTAGCAGTAAATATATCTTATTCTTGTCAAATACCCACGGAAAACTTGTTTCATGATTGAAAAAACATAGCCTAAAAACAAAATTTAGAGCGAGAAAACAATCTTCCCACTTTGAGTGATTTTCAGAACAACAAGTTGGTATCCATCCGATATATTCGGTTCGGTGTTCAATGTTTGCAGGTTTTCACAGCGAACTATTGCATAAACACTTTCTACAGGCTCTTCTTGGATATTTACCGTCATTTTCAAAGAGTCGATAGGCAAAAACGGTGCACGGATTTGAACTGAAAAATCTGTTTTGTAAAAGTGCATTCTTGGCACGTAACAAATTAGAATCAGGTTTCAAGTAGGTACTTGGTACAATTTTGCTAACTTATAATGGTAATATTGAACACAAAAATCACTTTTACGTCCCAAAAATAAACCGCACAAAACATGTATGCAGTATTTTGTTGTGTGGATTCATTTTCGGTTATTGCTTTCAACATTTCTGTCGGTTTATTTCCAAATAAACGTTAACTTTTGTCCCCATCGTCTGAAACTTGGGTTCTGATCACCTAAAATGTTGATCAGTACGTATTATCTCCCAATTCGGCCTGAGTAAACCTTTTTCAAATTTTTGTTCAACCCTGAGGAACTGGCGCCAAGTCTGACAGACCTGGCTTTGTATTTTGGAACTTCTGGTTAGAGGTTGGGGCCTAGAACCAAACAACGTGAGTCTGAGTAGCTTTTCTTTTCACTTCAGTCGTCTACCGTTAAATCCGTAAAGGCCTTTTCACACCGCGGTCACACTATGTCACGTGACAGATTTTTCAAAAAATCTGTTTACATAGTTTAAAATGGTACAATTCACACCGACCTCGCAGAGCACCACAGACGTCGATAGATGAATCTGCGGGATCGCTCCGAGAGCTATCTTTTCAAACATCTGTCGACGTCTTTGGCCTCGCGCATGCTCACTGGCCCGCTACCCCACACTCTGTCGCGCAGTTTCGTTAACTCTTCACAAGTTGCTGTATTGCTAGTTTTTTCGTTATTTGTTATGGAACAGTTAATCGAAGTTGTCAGAACCCGTTCAGTGCTGTGGAATGTAGATTTGGAAGAATACAGAAACAGCCGTTTAAAAGACATAGCGTGGGGCGAAATAGCAGAGGAACTGGGACAAAATTATAAGTCGTTCTCTTGTGTACTGGTTTAAGCTAAAAAAAAAACTTTTGTATTTATGGTGTTAATATTTATTACGCTTACATCGATATTAATATTAGCATACATTTGTATTATTTCTACTCTTTAATGTAAAATTCAAATTCAACTTAGAACAAAATCCTTCAAGGTTTAAAAACCAAGACTTAAAAAAAAAGGTATTATTTTTATACAGAAACTAGCTGACCCGTACGGCGTTGCCCGTGGTGGTTGCTATTTTCAGTCTTTTTAACGTAATTGTATTCGTTTTAAGTGTTCAGTCAGTGAGTGGTATTTGGCTTTTATATATATATAGATCTTAAATAATAAAAGCACTCTTGTCATAATAATAAAAGATGTGAAATTATGATCCCCCCCCAAACCCCTCATAAAATTTCGAAATTTTTCATTATCTTTCTTAGTGAGCACCTATGGCCCTAGAGGAAGGTACATACCAAATTTCATTCCAATCCGTTCGGTACTTTTGAAGAAATCGTGATTTAATAACTTTGATTCCCCCAACCCCCCCCCCCCCTAAAATTTCTAATTTTTAAAACCCTTTCTTAGCGAGCGCCCATGGCCCTAGAGGACGCTACATGCCTAATTCCATTCCAATCCGTTCGGTAGTTTTGAAGATATCGTTTTTTAATAATTTTCATCCCACCAAAACCCCCCTTAAAATTTCGAATTTTTTCAAACCCTTTCTTAGTGAGCACCTATGGCCCTAGAGGAAGCTACATACCAAATTTCATTTCAACCCGTTCAGTAGTTTTTGAGAAATCGTGATGAGTGAGTCAGTGGTATTTCGCTTTTATATATATAGATTACTTAAAAAAAATTACATATAAAATAATGAACATAATATTTATATAAACAATCACGATACAGACAGGGATATATATAGTGTACAACAGCAGAACAACAATTGAACTGACTAGACAGAGCTGAAACGAAGTCCCAATACCCGACAGACGTCTGTGGCGGTGTGAATTGTACGTCTGTCACGTGACATAGTGTGACCGCGGTGTGAAAAGGCCTTTAGTCACCATAGCGACATTGTTTGTGTTTTTTATGTGTTTAGTGGTTTGGGTCCGACAGACTTAGCGCCACTAGGCCTGTATCTCTAAAGTGTAAATTTCTGGTTTTTCAAATATTATTTGTTTTCCTCGTTCAGGAGATTGAAAGAACGACAACTGTTTAGCCATTTTGTACTTAGCCCATTACCAACTTATGTTCCCAATAACTTATGTCTCGATTTCCCACTTTTGGCGAGTCAACTTCTATAGGCGCACCTCGTTTAAAAACATTTTGCGGGCGGTGAATCGGATTTTACCGTCACGCAGTTTTCCGTCACGCTCTACTATATATAGCACACATGTGTACATAGCAGAGTATATAGTTCACTTGGTATTACCTCTGAAATGGACACTGTGCTTCCTCATTGTGTAAGTTGTGTTGAAATAGTTAAGTTTACACTTCTCCCGTGTGGTCTTAAGCATACCTGGACTCTTGATTTTTTAACTTCCCGCTAAGAAAATTGAAAATTTTCTAAAATCGGGAAGTTATTGGTTTCACCCCGTTTTTCGAAAATCGAGTATTCATCAGATCTCGACGTTTTGAGGTCCTAGGAATCTTCCCTGACCACTCCCGAGAGGGTGTCACCCTGTCTGTATGTATGTATGTGTGTGTGTATGTAAGTATGTGACCCGCTTATAACTTTTGAACGGCTTAACCGATTTTATCCTACCAAACGGCGTTCTAAAGAGTTCCATCAAACTTAGATTTCCTGAAAATTTCAACTAATTCGGACCAGTAGGTTCTGAGAAATTTCGAAAAAACTAAGAAATAAAATATTTTCAAATCAGGTTTTATTGGAATAACTGTTAAACGGCTTTACCGATCAATTCCAAAATCTAATCAGCTTTTAACCTTGAAAAGCGACGTCGATCGCTACTAGTCCGGTCAAAATCGGTTAATCCGTTCGTGAGATATCGTGAACGAAAGAAAATAAAAAAAAGTGTTTTTCCTCAATTTCTCCGAAAATTTTCATCAGAAAAATTTTTGTTGTCGATTCTTTCAATGGACGCGAAAAACTGCATCGATTGCCGCAAATCGCATAAAAATCGGTTGGTTTATTCAAAAGTTATGGCAGTTCAAAATTTCCAAAAATAGAGTTTATCAAACTTTTATCATACTTTTGTAATTAAACTTAGCGGGAAGTTACAGGGATGGCCTTTAGGGTCAATTGTTTTCCATTTTTTTTTTTAACAAAATAATAAAAAACATGTTTTATTTTCTAGTGATAAAACAGGTTAGAACCCCGTCTACTCGATGATTAACTTCCTGCTTTGTTTAATTGCTAATAACATTGAGGTTAGAACCACAATGCATATAGTCTACATGTATGTAATAATACCCGTATGTCTGCATTATATAATCTTCTATCATAATACATGTCACACTGTTCGCTCTTCCGCCTTCATTTAATCATACTATACCTTCTTCTTTATATAAAAACCCCTTTGGAACCTTCTATACACATAATCATGTAATTGTTTTCTTTATAATAAAGGTGTAGGATTAATAATGACCCCAAAGCTAAGATGGTAAATCATGTTAAATGTTCAAATCAAATTATTTCGTAAATTTTATAACAGCAGTAATAATAAAGGTTAAAAAACAGCAAGGCTCAGGTCTACATTTTAATAAAAACCTAACATAACAGTTAGAAATACAAATAAATGCTTCAAGGTTGAAATCAGCTGTTAGTGGAAATATTAGAGCAAACTGCTGTTTTATCTGTTATTTTATTCAATTGGTTGCTATGGTAATGAATGTAAATACATGCGTTGGTTCATCAGTCTAGGGCTTACCTAAGAACTTTTTCCGACTAAATTTACAAATATTGAAATAAAAACGTTTAAAAAAAATTATTATAGCCTATGATACTCAAGGGAAAGTGAAGCTCTTTATTAGTAAAACTATTTTTTTCGGTTCAGTAGTTCCAGAGATTACCCCGTACATACAAACAAACAAGCAAAATGTACCTCTTCATAATATGAGAATAGAAGATACGACTGTGGATATGTTTGATCCTATTAGCACGAGTGTTCCTGTGCACGCCCAAACCGTTGTATCTGGGCTAAATTTCACATAGCACTGGAGGGAGATAACGCCAGTAAAATTATTTCCTTAATAGACATAAAAACGGTCCAAATTTGGAGAACACATTGGTTTTCTAAGTCACTTGGACGAGTTCGTTAGCAAAAAAACAAAAAAAAACCATTGGGTGTGCTTAAGACCACACGTTGGAAGTGATAACTTCTATGACCGATTTATATTTTTATCAGTACTAATATTATAGGAGAATAAAAGTCAACAAATTACAAAAGTCAATATATTGTCAAAAAATATTGTATCATATTTTTAAATTGCATAATTATAACATTATAATATAATAATTATAATATTATAATATAGTAATATTATTATAATTATAATATTATTATGTAATAATATTATAATTATAGTAAGTATGCGAAAAATAGTGATCATTATAATGTAAGCAGTATTTATTTAGTGACTAATAATTTTGAGTAAGGTAGTGTAGCACTCTACATAGAATTCTAAGAATAATTCAATATGTAAACGATTACTATAATAATATTTATAATATAATAATAACGTATTATAATATACTATGTACCGTCTATTCCCTCTCCACGCGCTTACTTGTCTATATATACTACTAGCTGACACGTACGGCGTTTCCCGTGGTGGTTAGTATTGTCAGTCTTTTTAACGTAATTGTAATCTTTTGAAGTGTTCAGTTAGTGAGTGGTATTTGGCTTATATATATATATAGATCTTAAATAATAAAAGCACTATTGTCATAATAATAAAAGCTCTGAAATTATGATTTTAGTAACTTTGATCCCCCCAAACCCCTCCTAAAATTTCGAAATTTTTCATACCCTTTCTTAGAGAGCGCCTAAGGCCCTAGAGGAAGCTACATACCAAATTTCATTCCAATCCGTTCGGGCGTAATTTGAGGATGATCAAAAACGCATTGAAAACGCAAGGAAAAATGCAAAAACGCCTATTTCTGGCGTAATTTTGGGAGAATCTCAAACATTTTTTAACAGACTACTTTTAGGCCTTAAACGAACCTAAGTACCAAATTTCAACATTTTCTGCCAATTAGTTCTCGAAAAAGCTGAGAAAACGCAAAAAATCGCTAGAAAAACGCGAATATTGGGCGTATCTTTCGGATGTTTTCAAAATCCGTTCTTAGTGCGCGTCTAAAGGTCCAACTGAACATGCATGCCACATTTGAACTCATTTGGTTCAGTAGATTTTTAGTTCTGCTGATGAATGAATGAGTGCCATTTCGCTTTTATATATATAGATTAGCTGACAGGACAATATGTTAGCTATTGCAATAATATGGTTACCTACAGCAAATGTTACATCTTAAAATATTTTATCTGATTCTGTGTGTATTTTGAGACAGTGGTTTTTTTACCGCTTCCCTATGTGGTTTTACGCGATTTGTATTAGAAAAACGGTTTCGTCTTTTTTTCCCTCGTTTTGTGGTATTTGATCTGGATGCGACCGAACTGCATCAGATGATGATGTACACTGTTCTGATAGGGTTGAAAGTTGAGAAATTTGGAGTCCATCGTCTGAAACCTGGGATTGGGAAGCTGACTGTATTTCCTCCACACTAATATCCATTGAGTTGTCAGGTAAAGAAGGTGTGAGAGGAATGAGAACGTCAAAGTGGCCTATCGTCAGTTCCCCAGTAAACCTTAGCCTCCCTACTCATTCAATCGGTTCGCCAAATCTCTCCCACAACAAATAACCATCTCGGTACACTGGAAATTCATAAAAAATATTTCGGATGCTGCTTGAATTTCATAGGAGGTTCCAAAAGTTACCGCTTCGCTTATATCCGCGATATATTATTTTTTTGTTGAATAAATACCTCCTGTTACTTTTAAAGTTTATGGTTTGAAACATGACTAACAACTCTAGTCCTCACCTCAAACCCCAGTGAATCGTGCCATGTACAATTAAAACCAAAGAGTAGAATAAGCATTGGCCATATTTCCTAGATAAAACTACTCTGTGAGGAATAGACACTCCATTAACGTGTATGACCTCCATTGTTGTAATATGAAGCTAAATTTTATATTTAAGTGAGGAATAATAAGTTACAGTAAAATAAAACAATGTGAAATATTACTTTGTCAAAATGTAGAAAATGTAAAATTTTGTCTAAAGTTAATTCAGTTGGACAAAAATCAATCTTCTTTACAGAACTTAAAACGCACAAATATTATAATTATAATTATTATAATTATCCCTTACATATTGAATTATTCTTAGAATTCTATGTAGAGTGCATACACTAATATACCTCACTCAAAAATCATTAGTCACTAAATAAATAATACTTGCATTATAATGATCACTATTTTCGCATACTTATTATAATATATTAATATTAATGTATAATAATTATAATAACGTATTAATATACACTATGTATCGTCTATTCCCTCTCCACGCGCTTAATTGTGTCTATGCAAAATGTTTGCGTGACGAAAGTTTTCTGAAAAAAAATCAAGCGAAAGTGCCCAACGGGCCAATAGAAGTTATCACTTCAAAAATCCAACAACCGAAAGCACGTACTTTGACTGGAAGTTAAATATTTTTTGAGATTTTTCGCACTAAAATGAAACTTTTTCGGAGTTTTATCTGAAAAATAAATAAATATAAGAGATTATTCTGCACGTTTTGTTTTTTTACACGACCTTGTGGCTCCCCCGGTTCGCCCAAAATCGATCAAAACATAAAATACCGAAAAGTTCCCGATTAAAATAAACGCCGGGGATCCGTGGCCGATCGAAAGGATGTAATTCGGGGCAGCAATATCGCGGTGCAAACTCTGAAAGCAAGGAGTGAGCCAGGGCTGTATCCTGAAGTACGAACAAATTCTACTAATATTCAGCGGCTTCACGAGTACATCGGTTGTCCAAAAATAGTTGGTTGAAACCTCAAAACACATGAATTTAATTTTCGAAAATCGCTCAACGCACGTCATATGTACAGCTGCGCGATCGAATTGTTTTGATTAGAAATTAAATTTAATATCGTACAATTTTTCATGTAGATGAAGATTTGAGAGTGAAACAACAACATTTTTAAGAAATACGATTTGTTCGGCCTGAAGTGGTTGGCCATTGACACCAGAAGGAGCTCATGTAGCCGGCACTATGTTGTTATATTTTTGCATCCCCAAAAAGTATAAACTTACCTCAAAAGCTGGGGAGGGAACCATTGAAAATGAGTTTTACAAATAAATGAGAATAGAATTATCGACTATATACCACATCATTAAAAATATAATTCGACCACGCAGCTGAACCGCTAACGTGAGTTGAGCAAATTTCCAAAATTAAGTTAATAGGAGTATGTTTCAGGGTTTCAACCAACAATTTGGGAAATAGGTCTATCCACGACGGTGTTGAATAGCTGCAAAATGGTTCGCACGCCATTCCGCATATTGGGAGTATCTTCAATACACAATGCATTGTGTGCTTCGCACGCCAACCCCCATATTGGGAGTATCTTCAACACACAAAGCATGGTGTGCTTCGCACGCCAACCCCCGTATTTTGAGTATCTTCAATACACAATGCATTGTGTGCTTCGCACGCCAACCCCACGGTAGAATCCACCGAATGGCTTTGAACCGGGTACTTCTATGGTATTTTACGTTTTGATAGATTTTGGGGGAACCAAGCGAGCTATAAGGTCGCGTTAAAAAACAAAATGTGCAAAATAACATCCAACATATACAGTTGTGGAAAAAACTCAAAAACAAATTCATTCTCGTTGGAAAAATCTCAAAAAATAGTTACTTGCGGTCAAAAAACGTGCTTCCGATTGTTGTATTTTTTTGGCTAACAAACTAGTCCGAGCGACGTAAACAACCAACATATGTACTAAACTGGAACCAAATCGGACTTAAGATGCGGCCGCTCGAGTGCGAACACACATATACGTGTATATATAAAGACATGATTTATAGATTCAGTCAAACTTTAAAAATTGAATATTTTTTAAATAATGGTTTGCACTATTTTATCCCTACCCCTTCAGTTAGTATATTATGCATATGTATATAATTTTCAATGACACCCCAAAACGTGTTCTGGGGACCATGATCGGTGCTCATTTGCTACTCCCGACCTTGGGTCTTACCATAAGGGCCACTGCCATAGCTCATTTTTCCTATGGAAATTCGGTAGTAAAATCAATGCTTGATAATTTTGAAAGTTCACTTTACCCGTTACATGCGACTGTGACGGTCAACCGACTATCGCCGAGTGTAGGTTTTCAGATTTTCAAGATAACTATAGTAAATCAAAGAGGAAATACGTAATCCTGTCGAAGGACGTAATTTGCATTTATTTGCTCTTTGTGACCGCTTTACTTTCCGATCGTTACGATTGTCCTTGGCGCAACAAACAATGGCTACGTGCCTAACCTAACCTAAAAGGTAATAACATCGGACCACTACGAGAGCCTTGTGGTAGTCCTGCGAGCTGTTGCATATAGATCTATCGAGCGATCTGTACAAGTACAACACTATAGAATCATTCTGAACAGCATTCGTCCCGCGTAGTGAAACAAACCATTTACTATGCAAAGAAAAATATTAAACCCTGTTAAAAGTAGGCCTTCGATAAAACAGCTGTTTCCGGAAAACAGATGTTTAAAAACGGTAAGCCAACAATAAAATTATAACAATTCCAGCTGGTGCGTTTTCAAGTAACAGTGTATTTTTCTAGAAAACTTTTATTTTTGTGTTTGTTTTAAAATAAGTTTTCTAACGAGTTTCCAAAACTATAGCTCTTCGACTGCATAATATAATTTAATGAATTAAGGAAAGAAAGCAATGTTATTTATATAATTTGGAGGCGGATTCCTCTGGGTAGAACCGAGTTATAAACCGTTTAAAATCACTTTTCTAGTTACGAGGATAGGTTAGGACAGTCTCTTGCTGTTAGTAGCGAATTCCCATAGAGAAAATGAGCTATTGCAATGGCCCTTATGGTAAGACCCAAGGTCGAGAGTACCAAACGAGCACCAATCATGGTCCCCAGAACACGTTTTGGGGTGTCATTAAAATCATATATATATGTGTGTGTTCGTACTCTAGCGGCCGCATTTGAAATATAATTTAGTTCAAATTTGGTACACATGTTGGTTGTCTACGTCGCTCAGACGAATCCGTTAGCCAAAAAAATCAACAATCGGAAGCACGTTTTTTGACCGGAAGTAACTATTTTTTGACGTTTTTCCTACGAGAATGAATTTGCTTCTGAGTTTTTTCGGATGTTATTCTGCGCATTTTGCTTTTTTAAGCGACCTTATAGTTCGCTTGGTTCCCCCAAAATCGAACAAAACGTAATATACCATAAAAGTACCTGGTTCAAAGCCATGTGGTGGATTTTACCGCAGGGTTGGCGTGCGAAGCACGCATACTTTGTGTATTGAAGATACTCCCAATATGCGGAATGGCGTGAGAAGCAAGTAATGCATTTTGTATTGAAGATGAAGATAATCCCAAAATGCGGAATGGCATGCGAAGCACGCTATGCATTGTGTACTGAAGACACTTCCAATATGCGGAATGGCGTGCGAACCATTTTGCAGCGATTCAGCATCGTCGTGAATAGACCTATTTCCCAAATTGTTGGTTGAAACCCTAAAACATAGGCCTGTAAACCTAGTTTTGGAAATTCGCTCAACTCACGTCAGCGGTTCAGCTGGGTAGTCGAATTATTTTTGTTGCAATTTATTGAAGGTAAACCCAAAAACTGCCTTTGCCAACGGGGTTGCCTAGTTACCTGTTTTTAGTATTCGGTTGGCATTTCATATAAAGTATTGTATATTTTGTATATTTAATAAAACCGTATTAAACAATTAAAACACTTATGTATTGTAGGATATAAGTAGATATTAAGTTATGTATATAATTTTATATAAGTGTTTATAAATATGTACAGCATATATTTGTATAACCGATTGTATCCTTAATAAAGGGGAAATAAAATTCATTAATTCATTCTATATATACGCATCCGTTTTGCGTTTTAAATGTTTTGAATCTCGTCTATTTGTTATGTAATTGTCATATTTTAAGTACCTAGTTTCATTTTCCCCCATTTCACAATAAAAAATGAATACTTAAAAGGAAATCCCAAGCCGTATCCGAAATTGAGTAAATAATATATAGTTTTTGAACCACGCAATTACAAAAGAAAGATTTATACAGAGGTTTTAAATGAGGCAATGTCAAAGATCTCATCTGTTTTGATATGGCTTTAGGGTGAAGCGCTGGAGTCGCCGCGCCTTTTTACTGGAGCACCCTTAAGGCTCGGCTTCATAAATTCAAAACGGTGAAGTTGGCTACCAATTTCAATGTTAAAATAATTCGACCACGCAGCTGAACCGCTGACGTGAGTTGAACAAATTTCCAAAATTACGTTTATAGGCCTATGTTTTAGGATTTCGACCAACAATTTGGGAAATTGGTCTATTCACGACGCTGCTGAATAGCTGCAAAATGGTTCGCTCGGACGAGTTCGTTAGCCAAAGAAATCCAACAATCTGAAGCACGTTTTTTGACAAGAAGTAAATATTTTTGGGGATTTTTCCTACGAGAATGAATTTGTTTTTGAGTTTTTTCTACAAACATAAATGTAGGATGTTATTCTGCACATTTTGTTTTTTACGCAACCTTATAGCTCGCTTGGTTCCCCGAAATCGATTAAAACGTAATCTACCATAGAAGTACCCGGTTCAAAGCCATGTGGTGAATTCTACCGTTGGGTTGGCGTGCGAAGCACACAATGTATTGTGTATTCAAGACACTCCCAATATGCGGAATGGCGTGCGAACCCTTTTAAAGCTATTCAGCACCGTCGTAAATAGACCTATTTCCCAAATTGTTGGTTGAAACCCTAAAACATAATCCTATAAACTTAATTTTGAAAATTCGCTCAACTCACGTCAGCGGCTCAGCTGCGTGGTCGAATTATTTCTTTCCTGGTCTACCTATTCAAATCCGCCCAAAAGAATATAGTGTTTCGCTGATACGGATGCAATGCGGCACCGACACGCCACGAACCTGTGTAAATGGACCTTCGGGCCGAGCCTAAGCGATTTCGTATACTTGCACTTCATAAAGCCTGCAATTGTGTCCAGTTTAGTTTTATGCAACAGACTCTTGATCGTGCCGTCCGATCGTGCATCACTTCAGGGCTCCGTACCTGGGGCTGGGCTATAAATACATGAGGCTACCTTTCACTGGACAGACACGCTGACTGGTCGGAGTACTGGCGTGAATGGATTGCAGGGTGGACCTTTATTGACTGCTGGAAATTCATTACCGCAATGTCGTTGCTAATAACTCTTAGAGCTGGTTAACAAACTGCACAATGTTTTAAACTCAACGCTACCAAGCTGACAGAAGACGCTACATAGGCGTGTGGATAGAATAGAATTGTATTTATTTCGGCAAAAGTTAGGACCGTCAGACCCTCTCTTACACTTAACCAACTTCTAAACTGAGCAATATAGGACGCACGTTATCAACTAATATAAAATCGAGCGTACGTCCGTACATACGTACGTGAGTAGGCCTAACATATAGTATAGCAGCTGGTTCCACCCACCATCTGTTCAAAACCTAGCGTAGATTTTACTTTGGGGTTGTGTTAACAACTACGATCATTATAATTTCTTGTGAAGTTGATTTTTTTTATAATGAGTTATAGAACTAACGTACGATGTAATACTATACTTCGTTATAATATTTCCTTTGAGATTATAAACTGAATATAAATACAATCTTTTATATATATACTGTAATAAAAATGAATTGCTGTTCCTTTGTAAGCGCATCACTTGAGAACAGCTGGACCAATTTAGCTATTTTTAGTTTTTATATAAAGAAAAATTTAAAAAGTTTCCCGAAAAAATTTAAAATTTTCAAAAACTAAACACCCTCTTTTGTAGTGTCTCAAGACCATAGTGCACAAAAACAGCTGTTCGTATAAAAAGCTTAGCAACACATTTTTGTTTACATTCATTACCATTGCAACTTTAGTTAGTATTTATAATCTGTTTATTATTATTAAAAACCTACAGCTTCTTTAGGTTAGATTGACCAACTTAAAGCAAACAAAAACAAAAATCAACTAAAAATGCTTGCTATATTTTAATTCAATTCAAACATTGGTTGTTCCATATTATATATAAAACAGCTGATTTGTATAAAAAACTGAACATAATTTTAGTTTACTGTAGGCCTACAATGAACCAAAACAAGTTTATTTGCAACCAATTGAGCTAATTTAGAATCAGGTTTTTTACAATTCTTCACAACTATCAGTTTTTTTAGATTAGGTAAAATCACACAAAAGGTTTACTGTATTAATATTTAAAAAGTTTTACAAACTATAAATCTAGATTTGTGTAGTATATTCTTAAGTGGCATAAAAACCATTTTGCAATTCGATTACATAAGTCAATGTAATGAAATGGAATAACTACCCTTTAAATTAAATCAAGCAATAGCGAAGCATTCCTGGTTCCACTAGTTATCAATATATTCGTTGGTTCCCCCAAAATCGATCAAAACGTAAAATAAAATAATAAAAGTACCGGTTCAAAGCCATGCGGTGGATTCTACCGTGGGGTTGGCGTGCGAAGCACGCAATGCATTTTGTGTTGAAGATACTCCCAAT
>JAGFPH010007002.1:46445-70738 GCA_018207615.1 Philaenus spumarius | reverse complement strand
CCTCTGAAGTTGCCTAGGGCTTGTGTCACTTGGTTTGCCACATTTTCATTAAATGCATGGACATTGACATAAAGAGTTAACTACTGCTAGACAGTTAGTTGTGCATCTTACCTCCCTCCTTTCGTTAATAGGATGTGTTCCTACAGTTCTTCTTCTTTTGTTCTCTTCATCCAAAAGAACTAGCATCAAAATGTCCTCGTCGGTGTCGGAACTCGAAGATGAGGACTCCACCATGGTTGACTCAACAGTAAGTAGTGTGACCCAGTGGATTGGAAAGCCAAGATGTGCGCGCGCTACTTTTGTGCCTGGACGTGACGCGACGTGACGTGACGTGACGGGTATGTATAGCCACCCTACCTAAAATGACGTTAGTGGACGGGACGTGACGTGACGTGACGTGACGTGTATGTATAGCCGCACCTTTAGTCATTTCTCCCTCCCAACCCCAACACAAACATAACCTCAAACAATGGTTCAAAGCGAGGAAAGATCTCAACAATTTGACCCAAGCCTTGAGAACGGTATTTGCAATAGACCAAGAATACCACTGTTGGCATGCGATGGAATAATTTACAATTAGATCTTAAAACCGTAATCGCCAGAAGAATAGCCCGTGAGAATGAGCGCACGGCATGAACCTTCAACTAGCCACGCAGTCGGCGTGATTGGCATTTTGTGTAAATGTCCTTTCTGCCGTTGTGAGAGCGATATCCGAACCGTCTCCTTCAATGATTTATTATGCAACTTGCAATAAGTCCTTGCATAAAATTACATAACTTGTAGGAGCTAAATTGTCTGAACTATACTGTCACAACATTCATCATCCATCAGATTTTGGACCTTGACTTTCGGACTCTGTGGATGAAACAAGAAACATGTACCATCTTGAAATTTAACTCCTATGACATCAATGATAAACGCGTAACAAGATTACTGGTGTAATAATGATCAGACAATTATTCCGAACTAGTAAGCCCCCGTGAAAAATCACAGGCAGATTAATTAGATACACATCAGAAATACAATGTTTAAAAAAAAAACACTTTTTAAAAACAACAGACTTTATAGGCCTATCTAACAATGCTGGGGATAAACTAACTATACATTTTAACTCGGTAAATGTATACAATAAAATGATTATAAAACTGTAGGCCTATTTGTTAACATTTTGTATTTATATACATTATTATATATTTAAAGGAAAATATTATCTTTTAATTGCTTTTTATTTCATATTGATAGATCAAATAAATGATTTAGAAGTTATTAATATTATAGTGAATAAATTAATAATTGAATATGTTTGTATGTTGTACGAAGATGTACGAATGTTTCCGAAGTTAAATGAATAGTTATTTCTTCTTAAAATTTGTATAAACGAATATATTGATGATAAAAGGTTGTATTTATAACGCCTCAAAGCAAATTTTATAACCTATTATAGCATACATTAGTTCTATAACTCATAATAACAAAAATCTACTTCACAAGAATTTATAATGATTGAAGTTGTAAACACAATTCCAAAGTATAATCTATGCTGGGTTTTGTTTGAATATTACAGGTGAGTGGTAAAACCAGCTGTTATATTACATGTTACTCACGTACGTATGTACGTACTTACGGACGTAACTCGCTTTTGTAGGAGTTGAAATGCAATGTTAAAGGTTAGGGCACTCCGAATGTGGATACCGTTTAGGAATTTTAAATTTGTTTTTAACTAAATTTGTTCTTTGACTTAACTCAAAATCAAAGTTTGCAATTTTTTTTCTTATTCAGCAATGCAAATATCAAAAATGTAAAAAAATTACCACATTCGAAGTTTGATTATCTTTCAAATATAAGTAATTTCAATAAAGTTGGATAATTTATTACGAAAAATCTGCGTTACTGTGGAAGCATGTAAAAGCGCCGACTTAGTGTCCCTACTCGAGTGTTTAGCCTGCACTCTGGTGGTTATCACAGCAACTTGTTGCTAGCGGAGGAATACTAGAAAAATAAAATATCCTTTAATTTAGAATGTGTGAGAGAAAGCTGTGTTTACAAACACATACTCGCATACATAGTCACGCATGCGCATTTCAGTACGTTTACAGCCAGAGTTACGTCTGTTTAAAAGCCGCTCAAGTAAAAGCATCGAATCCAGTGAGCTGAGCCAATCTTGAGAAGGCTGGTCTTTGCTATTACATTGATAAAGTGTTCGAGCGAGACTAGATTATAGGTTAAATACACTTTTGTTTTTACTAATGCCGGTCTTATTAGCGAATTTCCATCGGAAAAATGAGCTATTGCAGTGGCCCTTATGGTAAGACCCAAGGTCGGGAGTAGCAAATGAGCACCGATCATGGTTTCCAGAACACGTTTTGGGGGTGTCATTAAAAATCATATATAAATATGTATGTATATATTTATGTATCATGTGTGCGCACTTTAACTGAATGTGTGGAATGTGGACGCATTTTATCTGATTTGGTTCAAATTTGGTACACATGTTGGTTGTCTATGTCGCTCGAACGAGTTCGTTAGCCAAAAAATCCAACAACCGGATGTACGTTTTTTGACCGGAAGTAACTATTTTTTTAGATTTTTACAACGAAAATGATATTTCTTTTAGAGTTTTTTTTCTAAAAATACAAATGCAGGATGTTATTCTTCATATTTTGTTTTTTTACGCGACCTTATAGCTCGATTGGTTCCCCCAAAATCGATCAAAACGTAAAATACCATAAAAGTACCCTCTTCAAAGCCATTTGGTGGATTTTACCGTGGCGTTGGCGTGCGAAGCACGCAATGCATTGTGTATTAAAGATACTCCCAATACGGGGGTTGGCGTGCGAAGCTCTCAATGCACTGTGTATTGAAAATAGTCTCAATATGCGGAATGGCGTGCGAAGAACGCAATGCTTTGTGTATTGAAAATACTCCTGGACCGTCATGAGTAGTCCTATTTCCAAAATTGTTGGTTGAAACCCTAAAACATAGGCCTATAAACTTAGTTTTGGAAATTTGCTCAACTCACGTCAGCGGTTCAGCTGCGTGGTCGAATTATTTTTGTTTGTGTTTGCTTTTAGTTTGTTAATCCAACCTAAGAAAAACCTGTTGGACGTGGAGAATAATTAAACTTATTCTAAATTTACTACGTTGGTTGCTATGGTCATAGGCTATAACATAGGCCTATAAACTTAATTTTGGACATTTGCTCAACTCACGTCAGCGGTCCAGCTGCGTGGTCGAATTATTTTTAGTTCCCGGCATGTGCATGCAACATTTAAATTTGCAGAAAGCTCCAATGTACAGTTAGTAGATAACTCCCCCCCTCCCCCCCCCCCCCATGTTTTACCGCTATCATGTGACTCGACTGAAAATCATGTTTTCCGTCTTGTTTATTAGTCAAATATCTATACTAATATTATAAAGAGGTAAAGTTTGTTTTTTGTTTGTTTATTTGTTTGTATGTAGGGGGTAATCTCTGGAACTACTGAACAGATTGAAAAAATCGTTTTATTAATAAAAATATACACTATCCCTGATTAACATATGCTGTAATTCATTTCCCAAAAACCCTTTTTCACCACACTACGATGTTTTCAGCTAATTTCGGAACGTCATTTAGAGGCCGAAAGTAGCTCTTTTCTTTCCTAGGGCCGTAAAGTCAGCTGTTCGTTTATTCAATTAAAATATGAACGTATATCTCAACACAATTTCGTTATGAAATAGGCCCATATGGCAAATGATAACCTCTGAGAGGAAAGTGGTTGAATCTACTAGAGGATTCATGTTTTCTAACAACCAAAACTGTACCTTTAACTTTTATGTCAATAAAGACTAAAGATTAAAATATAAGTTAAGTTTTGTTTTTAAATGTTAGGCTGTTTTCAAACTACACTGAGGTAAAACTGTACTTTCCATAGCTAGCTAGTTTATAACCTCAAAGTTTCATTTTCATGCTGTGCTAAATAAAAATATTCTATTTTAATTTTATATAGTGTTTATTTTATTGTGTAGTGTGGTGAAAAATAGTGTTCGCACCACGGTCGAAAGGGTTTTGCAGCTCTCGACTCCGTCTCAAACTTGAAACACGATCTCAAGCCTGCAAAACCTCATTTTCGGCCCTAGGTGCGAAATATACTATTTTATTTCAATATTTGTAAATTTAGCCGGAAAAAATTCTTAGGTTAGGCCTACAATGATAAAATCAACACGTGTATTTACATGCATTACCATAGCAACAGATTGAATAACATAACAGATAATATACAGCTGTTTGCTCCAATATTTACATTAACAGCTGATTTCAAAATTTGAAGCAATTTTTTTTGTATTTCTAGCTTTTAGGTTTGGGTTTTAAAGTGTAGACCTGTGGCCTTGCCGGTTCTTTTAACATTTATCAAAACTGCTGTTATAAAATATAAGAAATAATTTGATTTGAACATTTAACATTATTTACCATCTTAGTTTTGAGGTTATTATTAATCGTACGCCTTTATTATAAACAAAACATATGTTTTTAGAAGGTTCCATTGCGGGTTGGCGTGCGGAGCACGCATGGGTCTCCCCTAGTCTTTAATAAAAACGTATAATTTACAGTTTTTGTCACGTACGAATTATAACTTAGATGTCCATGAACGATTTCCTGCAAATTACAAAAGATTAACTTAAAAATTCGAAGAAAGATTAATTGTATCGAATAAGACTGTGTGGGATTGTTTTGTCCTGCTATTGCATACTCTTAATACAAAATACAAATATGAAATTATAATATATAATTATAATATAAAATATAAATTAATACAAAATATGAAAATTTAAACGTAGGATATATTCTTATCTGGTAATAACGCACCGCTAAGAAGGGATTATTGCGACAAAGTAAGTGATAATTTGGGGGTTCACTACCAGCCATTGTAACATATAGAACAGCTGTTCGGATAAAACGCGAAGCAACTCTTGTTTGTGTACATTCATTACCATAGCGACCAACGTAGTGAATTTAGTACGAAAACACCACGGTAGAATCCACCACATGGCTTTGAACCGGGTACTTTACATTTTGATCGATTTTGGGGGAACCAAGCGAACTATAAGGTCGCGTAAGAAAACAAAGTGTGCAGAATAACATCCTACATTTATTTTTGTAGTAAAACTCTAAAAAACATTTATTCTCATAGGAAAAATCTGAAAAATTTTTTACTTCTGGTCAAAAAACGTGCTTCCGGTAGTTGGATTTTTTTGGCTAACGAACTCGTCCGAGCGACGTAGACAAGCAACATGTGTACCAATTCGAACCAAATCGGACTTAAAATGCGGCCGCTAGAGTGCGCACACATACATACATAAATATATATATATATGATTTTTAAAGAGACCCCAAAACGTGTTCTGGGTATTATGATCGGTGCTCATTTCCTACTCTCGACCTTGGGTCTTACCATAAGGGCCACTGCAATAGCTCATTTTTCCTACGGAAATTCGCTAGTAAACGAAAAATGCTTACTGTATTATAATTCAATTCAAACATCTGTTCTTAGATATTACAAATAAAACAGCTGATTTGGGAAAAACTTCATAATTTTAGGTTAGGCCTACAATGAACCAAAACACGTTTATTTGCAACCAATTTAGAATCAGGTAGTTATTCTTTACGACTAACAGTTTTTTTTAGATCAGGTAAAAGCAAACAAAATGCTTACTGTATTATAAGTCAAACTTCTGGTGTTAAACATACGTTTGAAATGTTGATTATTGATTATTTAAAGATGAATTATTGGTAATGGTCGTGTCTGTTTCTATCTCTGTCTTACATTACCTATCCATAGGTCACCGCCAATCGTATTTCCGTGAAAATGTCAGAGTATACAATAATCTTTTTGCATTAGCTTCAAATGTTTGGGTAGGTGAGTGAAGCGAGCAGGGGGCAGAGCCCATATCGTCTCTATATTTCAATAGTTAAGTATGAATGTCAAAATCATCTTTGAATTTCCACCAATTCTACTGGGCTCAAATCAGCTGACCATAGTTTTAAATCAATAAGGAAACGACCGACCGCCGTAAACCCACATCCAAGAAAACCGATTTCCCAATCGCATTAAAACTAACCTCGTAAACTCAAAACTAATTGGCTTTAAAATCCACCCAACCAATCGAAATGACCCGAGAACGGTTTCACTCGCTATTGCGACAAGTGTTACGATTGTGATAAGTTGGGTATATGGTTTAATGGATTATATGCCTGGCTAGTTTGTTGTTGATATAAAAGGCAGCGGTTGCCAATCAGTATTGATACTAGGATATCATGGTGGCATTACAGGTAAGGCGAAGTAGTAGGAATTTTATTTTTTTGGAAAATATTTCATTTTTAATACACCAAGTGTTTTGTTCTTAACTAGGAGCTTCACCTCTGCTCGCTTCGCTCGCCGACCGATGGTGAAGCCAATGAAAAGAGATCATTGTATATTCTGATATTTTCACGAAAATGTTGAATGAACGGTGACCTATAAGTAGCTAACTAGGGGCTCTGCCCCGGGACGCTTCGCGTCCCATCCCAGCCTCGGCCTTCGGCCTCAGATGGCTGCTTCGCTTCGCTCGCAGTTGGAAAATTCGCTAAAGAATCTCGTTAATCTTTGGCTCGTTCGTACATAGGTTTGTAAAATTATGAAACCAGGCTTAAATATATTAACAGTAATCACAAGATTAATTACAACCTCAAATACATGCTTTAGAAACTTGAGAGGCTTTCATTATGAATTTAGTCCTAGTTCTACTATCTTCTGTCAACTAAAGTTTTGAAACCAGGCCTAAATATAGTAAAAATTATTGCAGGATTAACATAACCTCAATACTATGTTTCATAAATGAGCCAGGCCTATTTGACAAAATTGACTATTAGAATTTATCCATCTTTGCAAAGTTTACCTCTTTTTTTTGACAAAATAATTTGTTAAATCAGGCCCAATTTATTCTAATCCCAACTTGCTAAATCAAAATATATTAGCTTGTTTTTCAACGGTAATTAAAAACTATCCAATGAACAGCTAATTTTGGATAATACTACACCTAAATACAAAATTTCTTTGAATTCGTTCGAGCCGTTTTCGAGATTCGCGTCAGATACAAAGATTCAAGAATTGCTCATTTAATGTAATAGGATGTAATACGCTAACGTAAGACAGAGATCAAAATAGACACGACCAACCCTAATAATTCGAATAGCGCCATGAGTTGTAATTTCACCATTAATATTCAATAATCAACATTTCAAACAAATTTTGATATTACCAACTAAAGGAAACAATACAAACACCTATATATAAACAAAAGGAAACATCTATTCAACACCAGATGTTTGACTTATAATACAGTAAGCCTTTTGTTTGCTTTTACCTAATCTAATAAAACTATTAGTTGTGAAGAATAACCTGATTCTAAAATGGTTGCAAATAAACGTGTTTTGGTTCATTGTAGGCCTAACCTAAAATTATGTTAAGTTTTTGATCCAAATCAGTTGTTTTATTTATAACGTGCAACAACAGATTTTTGAATTGAATTATAATGCAGTAAGCAGTTTTCATTGATTTTTGTTTGTGTTCGATTTTAGTTTGTTTACCCAACCTAAAACACCTGTTGGTTGTGGAAAATAACAAACTGATTTTAAATTTGCTAAGTTGGTTGCTATGGTAATGAATATAAACAAACTTTTGTTGCTAAGCTGTTCAAATCCTAACAGCTGTTTTATACAAATTTTTACAATTTTGTACACTTTAAAATAAACATTTTGTAAAATACTTTCTTAGCGTGCGTCCATGTCCCCGTAAGAATATACCTTTAAATTTTCGTATTCTTTTCTTTTTTTTTTTTTTTTTTTTTTTGCTGCACGTTGATTCTATGTCAGTCGGTCAGGTTAAAGCCTCTTTTATACCGAGTGTTTATAAAGTCCCTTTAACCCCTTTATTTTTTTTGTTATTGAAAATAAATTAACAAAACTTTGTATATATCTTGTATTGCATAACAGGAAAAGGAAAAAGTTTTAAACATATCTGACCCTCTATGATTTTGGGGTACTTAGTGGGTTAGGGAGTTAACAATTTCAAATATTAAGGTAGGTCAAGTGATACACCATTGAAAAGCTTATTAAAAGAGAAACACAATGGCGCAAACAAGAGCTTATCTTGCTTCGTTTCAAAGTAATGGACAGTCAAAGTTCTGGAAAATAACATACAATAAAACTGTCTTATTCCTAATATTAACAAATTAGTAAAATGCTTTGATGCTATGACAACTATCATTTTCCAGAACTTTGATTATCAAAATCAAACTCAAGCAACACAAAATCATAAAGGTTCAGATATGTCAAAAAAATGTGTCCTGTTTTGTAACACAAGATGTATACAAAGTTTTGTTAACTTATTTTCAATAACAAAAATAACAAAGGAGGTTAAGGGTCTGCTGTAGTGGCGGCCATCTTGGATTTTTATCCCATAAGAGCAATGTTAAATTTCAAACCATTTATTTAGTTTATTTCGTTTACTTTTTATTATAAAATTGTTTCCAAGGTCTCATTTTAAGCACAGTCACAATACGCATCCGTCTTGCAATTTACATTTTTTTAAATGCTTTTGATTTGTTATGTAATTGACATTTTGTAAGTACAAATTTTGATTTTTTTTCCTAACACAATAAAAAATTAATAATGAAAAATAATTTGCAAGCCGGATCCGAAATTTTATAAAGAATATTCAGTTTTTTTTTTCAACACTCAATTACAGAAGATATACTTAAAAAATGGTTTGAAATGAGGCAATGTCAAAGCGTTCAGCTGCACGAAATTGCACTGTTTAGATAGCGATATAGTGAGAAGCGGTTGCGCTTCCGGTTGCTTTCTTGTTTACTGGAGCACACCCTTAAAGGGACTTTACGGACACTCTTTGTATTCACTATATAGATTTAGTTTGTGAAAGGAAGTTTCTATTAGCAAACGACAAAAAAAAAACGAAATTAAAATGTAACTTAATAATTTAAGTTTGAGTAGTATTCTAAATAGGAAATAAATTCCAAGGCTATACAAACAAAACTAGTGGCCGGCGACAAGCAGGTATCGATTCTTTTCGTTGAATCATTTGAACTAACTCACGTAAAAGAACAGAATAATCAATCGATTCATTTCGTTTATTTGATTCATTGAAGTAATTCCAAAACTCACTACTGCAGATTGTTTCGAGCCTTTTCCCGCTCTTGCCTTTTTGTTTATTTAAAGAGTAAATAAATTGTGAAATTTGTGGTGGCATTACTTGAGTAGTTTTTTTAACGTAAACAAAAAGTAAGTGCAGTTAAGGTTAGTTATTAATTTCTTTCCCTTTGACTTACGTAATCGAATTACAAATGATTTTTTATCATTTAAGAATCACTCTACACAATTTTAGCTTTATAGCTAGAAGGAAGTTACTTCAATTTGTTTTTATTGTGTAGGGGTAGCTACCCCATTATAATCTCTTTAATTGCAGTGTATACATCCTCTAAACAATCCTGGTACTAATATGTGTGAATCGTGAAATTTTTAGTGGAATTAGTTGAGTAGTTTTTGAGCACAAAGAAAAAGTAAGTGCATACATGATTATTTAATTTTAAGGGTAATTATTCCATTTCATCCATTTGACTTAATCAAATTGCAAATAGTTGTGCATATAAATTAAAAAGTAATATTACATAATCTTAGCTTTATAGCTTGTAGGAAGTTAGTTTAATTAATATTTATTGTAAAGAGATTTTTTTCACTTAAAAATAATATTACATTTTCACGAAATTTGTTTGAAAGGCGGCATTTCACTCGTCAAGTTTCATGCTACACTAGGTTCGAATTCGGCTAGTGTCGACAGTTTTTTCATGAATTATTCCACTTTCAGATCAATATGTAAAATATTTATTAAGAGAAAACAATCAAAAATGTTAACATATTTTTGAGAATTTTTTTTGGAAGTTTTCGAAATGGATTTCTTTTCATATGTTCTACTGTATTCATGGTGCGTTGGTTGAAAAATGACAAAAAGAGCACATTTTCACAACTTTGAAGACTCCTCATATTGCTCACCTGAGACCTCTCTAAGGAATCGAAAACCGTCCCAATATCTAAAGGAAGACCCAAACAGCAACCGGTAGACTTTAAACTTTTAACAAGGGATAAGACATTCCAAAACTACTTTAACTGTTTGCATGCGTTCATTATCGGTTTTGATTTATGGTTGAACGTTGTGCTGCGTAATACTGCGCCTTCACTATCGCATATAGGCATTTCTACACACCAGCTAGTAAAGCGGGCTGCGTTGACAGTTTTGGTGTTTAAAAAATTCAGAATTTATTTGGATCCAAATTTCGTTTCATTGGCTTCTTCAGTGCGGAATTGTTATCATTCCACGTTAATTGAGTTAAACAAAAATTTTTCAAGTAAATTTTCTATACTTTTACGGCTTTTATTTTGTTTATAATGGTTATTATTTACCTTTTTTTCTTGTCAGGGGAGTGTTTAATGTTATGGCTGAACTTAAGGGTGTGGAATACCGCTAGAGTAAAAGCATCGAATCCAGAGAGCTACACTACAAATATAAGTGTAGGATGTTATTCTGCACATTTTGTTTTTTTACGAGCCCTTATAGCTAGCTTGGTTCCCCCAAAATTGATCAAAACGTAAAGTACCATAGCAGTACCCGGTTCAAAGCCATGAGGTGGATTCTACCGGGGGGTTTTCGTACGAAGCACGCAATGCATTGTGTATTGAAGATACCCCCAGTACGGGGGTTGACGTGCGAAGCACGCAATGTTTGGTGTGTTGAAGATACTCCTAACATGCGGAATGGCGACCTTATACCTAGCTAGGGTTCCCTCAAAATCGATCAAAACGTAAAATACCATAGAAGTACCCTGTTCAAAGCCATGCGGTGGATTCTACCGTGGTGTTGGCGTGCGAAGCACGCAATGTATTGCGTATTAAAGATATTCTCAATACGGGGGTGGCGTGCGAAGCACGCAATGCTTTGTAAGTTGAAGATACTCCCATTACGGGGGTTGGCGTGCGGAGCACGCAATGCATTGTGTATTGAAGGAATTCCCAAAATGCGTAATGGCGTGCGAACCATTTTGCAGCTATTCAGCACCGTCGTGAATAGACATATTTCCCAAATTGTTGGTTGAAACCCTAAAACATAGGCCTATAAACTTAATTTTGGAAATTTGCTCAACTCACGTCAGCGGTTCAGCTGCGTGGTCGAATCTTTTTAGTTTCCACCATGTGCGTAGGCTACGACATTTACAGAAAGCTCCAATGTACAGTTAGTAGGCAACACAATTCGCCCAGATATTTTAATGCGATCAAGTGACTAGAATAAAAATCATGTTTTTCGTCTTGTTTCTAAGCAAACATCTATACTAATATTATAAAGAGGTAAAATTTGTTTGTTTGTATGTAGGGAGTAATCTCTGGAACTACTGAAACGATTGAAAAAATAGTTTTACTAATGAAAAGCTACACTATCCCTGAGTAACACAGGCTATTATTAGTTTATATTTAAGGGTTGAAACAACCCCTAAAACAATAATTTTTAATTGTTTTACTTTCCTTAAAGCTAGAGAGCTGAAATTTTGTATTCTATTTCTTTCAAGATACATAGAAAACGTATCATAGATTTACATTTTGTCGCAGCTGCTAAGGGATGAAAATGTAGCAACAACCCCTATAAAGAAATGTTGATTGTTATACTTTCCTTAAAGCTAGAGAACTGAAAATTTGGCATTTATTAATTTTAAGTGTTTTGTAGGAAATAAAATAAATATAACACACGCAATTTAAATAGTTACGTCTAATGAGTAAACGGAGGGGGTGTAACAGCCTCTTAAAAAAAAAAAAAAAAAAAAAAAAATAAATTGTTATACTTCCCATGATTGACACCTTTGTTTCATAAGTGGTAATCTGTTTGCGTTTGCTTCACGGCGGGATTTGGCGAGCGAAGCGAGCAGGGGGCGGATCCCTCTAATATTTAATAAAAATGTATAATTTACAATTTTGGTCACCTGCACATTATAATTTAGATTTTCATGAACGATCTCCTGCAAATTACAAAAGATTATCTTCAAAATTCGATAAGACATTAAAAACGGCCACTTATAAGTTTCACGTTGTACTACACAATTACCGTTTGTATGTTATTAACTTCCCGCTACCAATAAAGGGAAGTTATTGATTTCGGTCCGATTTTCGAAAGTCGAGTTTTCATTAAATCTCCACGTTTTGAGGTCCCAGGAAGCCATTCTGACTATTCCCGCCGAGGTGTCCGACCGTGTGTGTGTGTGTGTGTGTGTGTGTGTGTGTGTGTGGATGTATGTGTGTAAATAAATTTTTGTCGTACAGTTTCTCAAAAACGAATCAACCGATTGAATTCTACGACATGTCATTCGAAAGGGTGTATCAAAACTTAGATCTGATTAGATTTGAGAGTAAATCCATCGAGCCAATCCGAAGAAATTTAAAAAAATAACCTACATTTTTTTTGTAATTTTTATGTTTTTTAAAAATAACTTTAAAGCGTGCGAAAAAATCATAATAAAACCATGTATACATTTTTTGTGCTTAAAAAACTGCGTCGACTGCTTTTTTGAAAATGAAAATCGGACGACGCATTCAAAAGTTATCGTTGTTTAAAAATTCAAAAATTTTCGTTTTTTGGTATTTTTTTAACATATCTTCCAGATTTCTCAACCAATCAATATAAACCTGTACATTTTCTTTTTGTGCTTTAAAAACTGCGTAGAATGCTTTTTTAAAAATGAAAATCGAACGACGCATTCAAAAGTTATCGTTGTTTAAAAATTCACAAATTTTGGTTTTTTGGTATTTTTTTAACATATCTTCCAGATTTCTCAACCAATCAATATAAACCTGTACATTTTCTTTTTTTGCTTTAAAAACTGCGTAGAATGCTTTTTTAAAAATGAAAATCGAACGACGCATTCAAAAGTTATCGTTGTTTAAAAATTCACAAATTTTCGTTTTTTGGTATTTTAACAAAAAAACTCATTTTAAGCGTTTAAAATTCAAACTAAGCGGGAAGTTCTAGGGTTGGCCTGCACGGTCAACCAATTTCCAGATTTTTTGTTTCAGATCATCGTAGGAGTGTGTTTAGTTCTTCTGTCCTCCACCAGGGCGACACATGACGACGAACATCATGTCGACTATCACGTAAGTATTATACAGATTTTGTCCAACATTACATTTTGTTATTATCTCTCTATGTAAAAAACAACGTTTGTTTCTTTGTCCTCTGCAGACTCAAAAACTATTCGATCGATTTCACTCAAAAGTTCACAGTTTATCATATTATCGCCAGGAGTGTTTAGACAATACACAAATTTTATTATTACTACAGTCTAAGGGGTTAAAATGGGGTTGCAATCATTATACAATAAATAGAAATTGAACTAATTTTCTGCAAGCTATAAAGCTAAAATTTTGATTTATTATTCTTGAGTAATGTAAAAAAACAAAACAAGTCAGAAGGATGAAATGTGATGACTACCCTTAAAATTAAATAATCATTTATACTCTCACTTATTCTACGTGCTCAAAACCTACTCATCAAATTTCCCAATTAATTTACACACATTAGTACCAGGATTGTTTAGAGAATATGGTCACTAAAATCAAAGAGATTAAAATGGGGTAGCTACCCCTATGCAATAAAAATAAATTGCATAAGGCAAATTGTTCCTACAGGCTGCAAATCCAAATTTGTGTAATATTATTCTGAAGTGACATAAAAAAACATTTGAAATTCGATTACGTTTTCGTCCAAATTTTCGAATTTGAATTTGTAGTGGAATTATCTGTTTTGGTGCTCCCTGAACCCCCAAAAAATGTTTAGTGAATTTATCTGTGTTGGTGCTCCCTGAACCCAAAAATATTTTTAGTGGAATTATTCGTTTTGGTGCAAAAAGTGTTTTTTTGGTGATGTCTGTCCGTGTGTCTGTGTGACTGTATTGATGTGTACAGAGCTGGAGACCCCATACCGACGGTCCGATTTTGATGAAATTTGGTATGTAGGTGTAGTTCTGGAATATCTCCAGGTGTTTTTTTTCACTTTTTATAATTTTTGATTTTTAGGGGTTTTACCCCCCCCCCCCCCAATGGCAAAAAAAACGAGAAAAATCAAAATTTCTCAAAAAACGGCTCTAACGATTTTGATAAAATTTGGCTTATTTGTAGCCCTTAATGGACCATATGCAAAAAACAGCATCTTTCTAAAAATTCTCGTTTAGGTAATAATAATAATAATAACTGATTTTGGGGATTTTTTGGCCAAAAAGGGGGTTGTTTTTCAAAGTTTATCAAAACCTTTTTTTTGTGCATCTATACAGGCGTAATTGACATGTTTGTTGCAAATTTGTTCGAAATCGATCGAATAGTTTAAATAATGATAATAATATAATATGGAGGGTTACATGCATCTAATATTTTCCATTGTAACATTTTCATACTTTTGTAATTCTAAATAACCACCTCCTATGCTACTCTTGGGAAGGTATAAAGTTTCAACTGGGAGAAAGTATGTGACAGTTATCTGGTACCTCTTATTTATTAGTAAAACTATTTTTTCAATCGTTTCAGTAGTTCCAGAGATTACCCTCTACATACAAACAAATTTTACCTCTTTATAATATTAGTACAGACTAGGTCTGTTTGACCAGTTTGAAATACTGCTATACCATATCACATTTTGGTCCTTAAAAATCTCTGTCAAAAATAATAGTAATTCACTTGAAAATGACACAACAGATTATGTGTACAATAATCTGTTTGCATTTACTTTGACGGTTTGGTTTGCGATCGAAGCGAGCAGAGGGCGGAGCCCTCTAGTTTTTGTATATAAAATTACCGGGCGTCACAATTAAAATAATTTGACCACTTTTCATTTTCCAGGCAGAACCTCACTACAAATTCGACTACGGAGTGCACGATCCCCACTCGGGGGATATAAAGAGCCAATGGGAACACCGCGACGGCGACGTGGTCAAGGGCGGCTACTCTTTCCACGAGGCCGACGGTACGGTGCGTCACGTCGAGTACACGTCGGACAAACACAACGGTTTCAACGCGGTGGTCAAGAAGACGGGACACGCTCATCATCCTCACGTGTACGGAGGTCATGGGCACGATCACGATGAATAGAGTTTTGTCATTTCAATAAAGCAATTTGTTGTATGTACCCGACTAGTATGTTACCTGGACTCTGTCTGTGTGCGTTTTATGTAATGACGGGCAATGAGTATGCTACCAAAGCTAATGAAAGACCATCGGTTAGAAGGCGGAAGTAAAGCAAACGGTGGTTGACTCGCTTTTAAGCTGACAGGATATGACTAGTTTGTTCGCGAATATCAATAGGAAAGATGATCTATTGCAGTGACTCTTATGGTGAGACCTAAGGTCGGGAGTGGTAAATGAGCACCGATCATGTCACTCAGAACACGTTTCGGGTGTTCATGTGTTCGCATTTTACGTAAATTGTTTTCCAAATTTGGTACTCACGTTGTTTTTCTAGAGTTCGTTAGCAAACTAAATTCAACAACCGGGTGCACTTTTTCGACCGAAAGTAAAATACCTTTTGAGATTTTTCGTAATATAAAGAAACTTTTTTGTAGTTTTATCTAAAGGAGTAAATTAAGTAGATTGTTATGCTCATTATTTTGTGTTTTCACAAGACCTTATTGAAATGTTAACTTCTATAGGCGCACCACGTCCAACAAATTTGTATAGCAGAGTATATAGTTCTCTTGTTGCTGGGGGTGAATCGGATTTTACCGTCACGCGTTTCACCATGCGTTTTGTGAAACGCTCCTAATGTGAAACGTTCCTAATATGAAACGCTCCTAAAGTGAAACGCTCTTAATGTGAAACGATCCATTCCGTCCGTTTGAAAAAAGTTTTGGTCTTGCCACGATTCGAACCAGCAGAGTCCATCACCATAGACTATGTTATAAATTGTTTAAGTATAAGGGGCTTCATAGCCTCGACTGCTCCCAAATAAAAGCGATTAAACAAACAAACTATCGCCTTAGCTGGTTAGGCCACGATCGCATTGCTAATTTAGAAATTTGAGTTGGGTGTAGAAGTGTCCTACGTCATAGGCTTAATCTGTTAATGGTAATACAATGTATAGTTCAATTAGTAGTACCACTGAAATGGACATTGTGCTTCCTCATTTCGTAAGTTGTAGTTGAAAATAAGCATTGTGCTTCCTCATTTCGTAAGTTGTGTTTAAAAAAATGAATATTACCCTTTGAACAACTGTATTTGGTTGAACCACTCGAAATCAATTTTGAAAAAATCAAAATGGCTGTAACTTAAATTTTTTAAATACTCCCAAATATCGTTGTGTGGCACATCGTTTGGAAGTTTATTTAATTCTAAATCCAACGAGAATAATAATTAGTATTAAAGAAACAAAAATAGTACAGCAAAATCGGAAAATACGATTTCGTTGTTTTTTGGCCACCATTTTTAATCGGATAAAGATATGGATGTGCAAATTTCACCGTTGGTTTTTACCTTGAAATTCTACATCGAAATAATGTATCACATGACCACCTTCCCATTTAAAAAAATCAAAGATACATTCAAAATGGCGGATCTAAGATGACGGATAATTTTTTTGAAATTTGAATAAAATAGTATTTTTACATAAAGTAGGTTCCTCAATCACATCTACCTTCAGATTTTCTTTATATACGAAATATTAAACCGTTTCCAGACTTTTTCTACACCCTGTATATACATAATTTTTAATGACGCCTCAAAATATGTTCTGGGGACCATGATCGGTGCTCATTTACTACTTCCGACCTTAGGTCTCACCATAAGTGTCACGGCATAGATCATCTTTCCTAAGGAAATTGGCTAAAAAAGTACCTTGAGGCGTGCAATATGAATGCACCTATAATTGTGAACACATTGGCGGTATGAGAAATGCAAGAAGAAGAATTAGGCAACCAAGCAATGCTAATTGGACGAGAATAAAGTTCTGGTTGCACATGATTGGTTCACTGAGTTTTACCTAATGACCTAGTTTATGAATTAGTGAAGGTTTTAATGTTTAAGTACTTTATGCACTGAACAAAAGTGGCTGATTAGTATGACGCAATAATCATTATATCTAGTCAAATGGTAGTAGAACTTGGAAAAAGTTCAGGTAGTCGGTCTCTTTGCGGTTCTGTATGTTTTTAGCGAATTTCCATAGGTAAAATAAGCTATTGCAGTGGCCCTTATGGTAAGACCCAAGGTCGGGAGTAGCAAATGAGTACCGATCATGGTCCCCATAACACGTTTTGGGGCGTCATTAAAAATCATATATATATATATATATATGTATATATGTGTTCGCATTCTAATGACCGCATTTAAGTCCGATTTGGTACACATGTTGGTTGTCTACGTCGCTCGGACGAGTTCGTTTGCCAAAAAATCCAACAACCGGAAGCACGTTTTTTTACCGCAAGTGCCTATTTTTTTAAATTTTACTACGATAATGATTTTTTTTGATAGTTTTTTCTACAAATATAAATATAGGATGTTATTCTGCACATTTTGTTTTTTTACGCGACCTTATAGCTCGCTTGGTTCCCCCAAAATCAATCAAAACGTAAAATACCATAAAATTACCTGGTTCAAAGCCATTTGGTGGATTTCACTGTGCGGTTAACGTGCATTGTTTATTGAAGATACTCCCAATATGGGGGTTGGCGTGCGAAGCACGCAACGCTCTATGTATTGAAAATACTCCCAACATGCTGACTGGCGTGTGAACCATTTCGAGCTATTCACCACCGTCGTGAATAGACCTATTTCCCAAATAGTTGGTTGAAACCCTAAAACATGTAGGCCTATAAACTTAATTTTGGAAATTTGCTCAACTCACGTCAGCGGTTCAGATGCGTGGTCGAATTACTTATATCTCCTGTTATACTGTAAATTTACTTAATTGGTTCAGACATTTATTATTACCTACCTACCTATTTTTGAGGTTATGGTTAATCCTGCACTATTATTACAAAAATAAATAATTAAATGAGAGTGTAGAGGAAAACATGTGTCGTTACTTATAAAAATAAAATCCTTCGCTCAAAGTGAAAGTTCGTCGCACACAAAAACGCCCGAGACCAGGGTCGGAACTTGTAAAATGTAAATTTACTAAAAAGGGACACCGTTCGGAAACGCATCTGGTCTCACAAAAGACAGCCTTCGCGTAAACATAATCTCAGTTTGATGAATAAAACATTTATTAATGGCAGGAACTGCTTTACCGAAATACACAACGGTGATCCGAGAGAAAGAAGGCGGACGGGACGTTGCGACATCTTGAAGGCCGTGGAGTTGCGTCACGGTGGCAGTGGCGAGGTGCAACATTTGCATTCAGTGTTTGGGTTAAGTTTTACAAATGTCTAAACTTCTAACGGACCATCAGGTGGGGCGTAGTCATCTCCGACTTTCTAGTGATGTTCCCTTATAAACTTAATTATATGAATAACTAGAGGAGACCCCTGAGTGCTCCGCACGCCAACCCCTAATGGAACCTTCTAAAAACATATGTTATGTTTTATTTTTATAATAAAGGTGTAGGATTAATAATAACATCAAAAGTAAGATGGTAAATAATGCTAAATGTTCAAATTAAATTATTTCTTATGTTTTATAACAGCAGTTATAACAATGGTTAAGAGAATCAGCAAGGCTCAGGTCTACACTTTAAAACCCTAACCTAAAAGCTAGAAATACACAAATAATAATTGCTTCAAATTTTGAAATCAGCTGTTAATGGAAATATTGGAACAAACAGCTATATTATCTGTTATTTTATTGAATTGGTTGCTATGGTAATAAATGTAAATACATGTGTTGGTTTAAATTTACAAATATTGAAAAAAAAAGGTTTTTATCGAAATGAATTATAGCCTATGTTACTCAGGGATAAAACCCCAAAAATTCATTCTAGTACGAAAAATTTAAAGAAAAATTTACTTCCGGTCAAAAAACGTCGCCCGGGCGACTTGTACCAAATTTGTTTTTTCTATAAAAATAAATGTAGGATGCTATTCTGCACATTTTGGTTTTTTACGCGACCTTATAACTCGCTTGGTTCCCCCAAAATCGATCAAAACGTAAAATACCATAGAGGTACCCTGTTCAAAGCAATGTGGTGGATTCCACCGTGGGGTTGGCGTGCGAAGCACGCAATGCATTGTGTGTTGAAGGTACTCCCAATACGGTGGTTGGCGTGCGAAGCACGCAATGCTTTGTGTATTGAAGATACTCCCAATATGCGGAATGTGCGAACCATTTTGCAGCTATTGAGCACCGTCGTGAATAGACCTACTTCCCAAATTGTTGGTTGAAACCCTAAAACATAGGCCTGTAAACTTAATTTTGGAAATTTGCTCAACTCACGTCAGCGGTTCAGCTGCGTGGTCGAATTATTCAACTTGTTACGATTCTTTCGCCGTATACCTACAGCAATAATTTATTTCCAATATACCCTTCCTCCTTTAAGCCCGTCATATTTTGATTAGCAAACCAATGCCATCGGTTGGTCTTGTGAAACAAGAACTACAGGCCTCGATCCGCACGTTCATAGGCAAACGTGTACATTATATTGACTTATCGATTATAGCTTAGGTAAACAAACACCCTAACTTCCGAGAATTTGTTAGCTACATATTCGTACGGAAAAGGGATCGCCAGTAGGTGATCAGCCCTACTTTTGAGTATCTGTGCGCTTCGAACACCCAAATACTCTTGTGTGATAGAAACACGCAATATCCTCAGTCATCCTCTTTCAACATCTGTACACGATGGGGAGGACACCAGAGGTACACAAAGAAAAAGTCCCATAGAAAGCCCTCCAATAAGACTTTTATTTTCAATATGCAAACCAGCTCAAACGAAATTCGCACACTGTGTTGCCACGCGTATTATGCCCGCCCGACCTTGTACCATTACCACATAGTAAGCTACTTTCTTGACAGTGATGTATCTATGACTGGTCGCGTACAATGGTTCAGTAACTATGCTCTATTGTCGCTATGGTAACCGCATACAAGAGAGAGTATCTTCTTCAACAGCTGTTACACTTTAGCGTTATACAACAGCTGATTGCTTCGCTTAAGTGTTACTTCATACGGCTCTCCTCGCCTATTGATGGATTTGTGGAATGTTTCCGCGTACAATTCCAACGATTTTGGTAATTTTCTGAGGTTCTACGTGTGTTAAAAATGTAGTTTGGTTCACGCAAATCAGCTGTTTTTACAAGGAACCGGTTGAAACAGAATTTGTTGTCGAATGATTCGACCACGCAGCTGAACCGCTGACGTGAGTTGAGCGAATTTCCAGAATTTAGGGTTTATTTTTTAGGATTTCAACCGATTATTTGGGAAATTGCTCTACACACTGAGGCGCTGAATAGCTGCCTACGTGTACGAAATATATTAGTAGAAATTGTTCGCGCCTCAGCCTCCAGCCACTGCTCACGCACTTCTTTCTTTCCGCTCGCAGTGGAAAAAGTCGCTTTGCGAGATTGCTTTTGTAGCCTCGGGCTGTGGACTGCTTCGTTTCGCTCGCGGCGATCAAACTCGTTTCGCTGCCGTAGATTTTTTAGCAGAGTACTTTGATGGTGTTTTACGTTTTGATATATTTTGGGAGGACCAGACCGCCTATAAGGCCAAGAAACAAAACGTGCAGAATGATATCCTATATTTATTTTTTTTAGATAAATGTCCCAAAAGGTTTCATTCCGGTACGAAAAATCTCAAACACCGGGAAAATAAACGGTACCAGGAACTGGCACATACTTTCTCACAAACATATTTAAATTATTAAACAGATTCACTGTGACTTGTAGGGTGGGGTAGGAGAGTTTTTTTTATTAAAGTTGGAGATTAACTAATAAATATTATTATTATTATCTAGAGAGAAAACTATTCTATCGATTTCGAAAAAATTTGCACCAAACACGTCAATTAGGTCTTTATAGATGCACGTAAAAAGGTTTTGAAAATTTTGAAAAACAACCCCCTTTATGGCCGAAAAACCCCCAAAAATCAGTTATAGTTATTATTAGTAGCTAAACGAGAATTTTTAGAAAGATGCAGGTTTTTGCATATGGTAGGGCACATTAAAGGCTACAAATAAGCCAAATTTGATCATAATCGTTAGAGTTGTTTTTTTTTATAAAAAAATAATAACTGATTTTTTGGGGGTTTTTTGGCCAAAAATGGGGTTGTTTTTCAAAATTGTTCAAAACCCTTTTTCGTGCATCTATACAGGTCTACTGGACATGTCTGGTGCAAATTTAGTTGAAATTGATTGAATAGTTTTCTCTCTAGTTTTGTATACTTTTATAAAAGTTGGAGATTAACTAATAAATATTATTATTATTATCTAGAGAGAAAACTATTTGATCGATTTCGAACAAATTTGCACCAAACACGTCAATTAGGTCTTTATAGATGCACGTAAAAAGATTTTGAAAAATTTTGAAAAACAACCCCCTTTATGGCCAAAAACCCCAAAAAATCTGTTATTATTATTAGCTAAACGAGAATTTTTAGAAAGATGCGGGTTTTCGCATATGTTAGGGCACATTAAAGGCTACAAATAAGCCAAATTTGATCAAAATCGTTAGAGCCGTTTTTTTATAAAAAAATAATAACTGATTTTTTGGGGGTTTTTTGGCCAAAAAGGGGGTTGTTTTTCAAAATTGTTCAAACCCCTTTTTCGTGCATCTATACAGGCGTACTGGACATGTCTGGTGCAAATTTGGTTGAAATCGATAGAATAGTTTTCTCTCTAGCTTTGTATACATACAGACATACATACGGACATACAGACATACATACAGACATACAGACAGACATTTTGTAAAAACCACTTTTTTGGACTCAGGGGGTCCCAAAACGGATATTCACACAAAAATCTCAACATAGATTTTTTTTTGCGATCACTATACTTTCTCTATACTATAGTATAGTGAGAAAGTAAAACATGCTTCCGGTAGTTGGATATTTTTAGCTAACGAACTCATCCGAGCGATTTAGAAAACCGACGTGTGTATCAAACTGTAACTCTTATGGTGAGACTTAAGGTTGGGAGTAATCAATGAGCACCGTTCATAGTCCTCAGAACACGTTTCGGTGTCACATATGTGTTCGCATTATAAAGGCCAGTCCTTACTTACAAACACGTTTGCGGAAACATTGTTTGCAAAAAGTTTGCCAGTTGTTTTCGTGTTTCTCATTTGTTTGCCGGATGTTTCCAAACAAATGACAAACATTTAACTTGTTTCAGCAAACAAAAAACAATCTTTTCTGTTTCCCATACCAAATGGAAAACACGTAAACATGTAGACCACGCAAAGTATTGAAAAATAAATAAATTTATGCCTACAGCTCCGATTTGGATGCAGTTTTCTGCATCGTGTTCAGAAAAATACCAGGAACAAAGTCTACATACGACCAGTTTCGGGAGAAAGCGGAAATGCATCGCTGGTGCATAAAGTGCATCTAAAAGTGCATCATTTTTTGATACCTCTAAAAATGGACGAAAAGCCGTGAAAATCGGTACTCGGGGGTTTTTGGGGGCGCTGATCTCATTTCTGACCATACGAAATGATCCCGGTGCACCGGAGGGAGGGGGGCTTTAAAGGCGATGGGGGGAAATTTGTGAAGTTGCGGTACGAGACTTGAAAATTTCTTCTCAGAGGTTTTTGGGGATGCTGATTTCATTTCTGACCATGCGAAATGCCCCCAGTGCACCGAGGGGCTATGGAGGGGGGTCAAAATTTGTGAAGTTGCAACAGAGACTTGAAAATTTCCTCTCGGGGGCTTTTGGGGACGCTGATGTCATTTTTTTTTCAAGTCTCCCGCGCACAAATTTTGCCCCCCAGAGGCTCCCCCCGGTGCACTGGGGGCATTTCGAATGGTCAGAAATGAGATCAGCGCCCCCAAAAACACCCTAGTACCGATTTTCGCGGCTTTTCATTCATTTGTAGATGTTTCAAAAAAGTTATGTACTTTTAGATGCACTTTTTATGCATCCGCGATGCATTTCCTCTTTCTCCGGAAACTGGTCATACGTAATACGGACCTCCTTCGAGAAATCTGTGAACGCACCATCGGCCTTCTCCTAGGTAAGCTAACCTCATTGCGTAGAATTAAATATAAACTAGCACAAGCTAGAAGAACGTCTTCTTCAGTCAACATCTCGAGAAACTCTGCCTAGCTATTGTGGACACAAAACAATGACACACATTCCAACATGTTTGCAAACATTGTTTGTAAGTGTGGACTAGGCTAACGGCCGAATTTAACACCCGATTTGGAACACAAGATGGTTCTCTAAGTCACTAGGACGAGTTCGCTATCGAACAAAAATCCAACAACCGTGAAAATGTTTTTTGACCGAAAGTAAAATATTTTAGTTATAGATTGAAAATATGTTTTCATTTATCTAAAAAAAAACATCTGGTGTGCACATCACACAACTTTCCTTACCAAAATAGATGCTGTATCAATTACCAAATTTTTCGAGCGAGAGATTGATGATACCATTTTCGAGTTAATAGGAGTATCCGTTTCGAAGAAAGCGGTACTAACTTCAAAACGGTTAATCCCACGGACCTGATTTTGGTCTCAATCGATTTCTCACCCCCAAAAATGTCAAGGTCGATACCAAACACGGCTACTTTAAAAAAAGTCATTTTTGCCCCCCCAAAAAGGGCGTTTTTGGGGTTAATTTTTGAAAAAATGGAAAAAGTTGAGTGGGGTATCTTTTTTGACATTCTTTTGGACGCTGAATCGAATGAGACCATTTTCAAGTCGATAGGACCAGCCATTTCGGAGATACAAACAAAATAACTTGCGTTTTTGTAATAACTTTTTTCAACGAATTTTTAAGGGTATATAGCGTACATAGCGTGTTAAGGGGGTCTGAGTAGAGTATGTTAGCAAAGTTTAATCAAAATCGTTAGAGGGGTTTTGGAGTAAATGCCAAAAATGTGCTAAAAACTGGTCCCACGGTAAGACACCACCTCCGATTTGCTTCAAATTTACATGGGTTTAATTGTTTACGTGTTTGAAGATATCCTGTAAATTTCAGTTCGATCCGTCCAGCCGTTTGCCCTGTGCACTCCGGACACACACACACACACACACACACACACAGACACACAGACACACAGACAGACCAATTGCCAAAAAATGCATTTTTGGCA
>JAGFPH010007002.1:20855-31242 GCA_018207615.1 Philaenus spumarius | reverse complement strand
AAGACAATCCCAATATGTGGAATGGCGTGCGAAGCACGCAATGCTTTGTGTATTGAAGACAATCCCAATATGTGGAATGGCGTGCGAAGCACGCAATGCTTTGTGTTATTTAAGATACTCCCAATATGCGGAATGGCGTGCGAACCATTTTGCAGCTATTCAGCACCGTCGTGAATTTCCCAAATTGTTGGTCGAAACCCTAAAATATCGGTCTATAAACTTAATTTTGGAAATTTGCTCAACTCACGTCAGCGGTTCAGCTGCGTGGTCGAATTATTTATATAGTATTCATAGGACACCCAATTAAGTTTTGTATTTGGAGTTCAATTTGGATAGGTTGTTTTGTTTCACTTTGAACCTGCATATCTATATATATAAAAGCGAAATACCACTCACTGACTCACTCATCACGATTTCTCAAAAACTACCGAACGGATTGAAATGAAATTTGGTATGTAGCTTCCTCTAGGGCCATAGGTGCTAACTAAGAAAAGGTTTGAAAAAATTCGAAATTTTAGGGGGGGGTTTGGGGGATCAAAGTTATTAAAAAACAATTTCTTCAAAACTACTGAACGGATTGGAATGAAATTTGGTATGTAGCTTCCTCTAGGGCCATAGGTGTCCACTAAGAAAGGGTATGAAAAATTTCGAAATTTTAGGAGGGGTTTGGGGGGATCAAAGTTACTAAAATCATAATTTCAGATCTTTTATTATTATGACAATAGTGCTTTTATTATTTAAGATCTATATATATAAAAGCCAAATACCACTCACTGACTGAACACTTAAAAAGAATACAATTACGTTAAAAAGACTGAAAATACCAACCACCACGTGCAACGTCGTACGGGTCAGCTAGTAAAGTATATTTTAGAAGTATTAAAGTTGTCTTGCGATAGGCTACCTAATTATTTTGGGAAATAATTAACGCTAGTTTGTTTTGGTATAAAGAATGGAACATAACGGCGAATATATATTCTGTGTATTTACCGAGGGACTCAATGGAGCGAAAGAATGGAAAGGGTCAAATGTTTGCATCAGTATGAAGCGATAAGGCTTTGAAATAAAGAACAAAATCTTCAGGCTCGTTCCGATTCTACGTTTCGCAACCTTTATTAATCTTTGAATTTGAATAACAGCCCGTATCTAGATAAGGATGTCTGGATAGTACATGTAATTACATGTAGAGCAGAGCTGCTGTATTTGAACTTCAGGCCTTGGTTGGAAGGGGTAAATTACAACTGTTCGCTCTGTAATTTGAAGTCTGAAGAAGATAGTTTCCTTTTTTTTGCGATTTGCCCAACGTTGGGAACAATTGGGAAACAATATTTTGGGAAATTGGAGTTGAGTTGGGAGGAATTACTTGAACAGCTTAATGGGGAAAATTGGAAATATCTTGCTCGGTACGTACAATAGGCTTGGCAATACAGATGGGAATTAATCCGCAAATTAAATTATTAACGTGGTGAGTTTGTAATTGTTTTCATGTCTTTGCTCCCCCTCAATCATTTGTTAATATTTGTCTTGATTAAATCTTTGATTAATGTTTTTTATTGTTGGTAGTCTTTCCTATTTTTCATACTCGATACATTTTTACTTGTCGTCTTAACATAATATAGTATTTTCTGAGTGTGTGTGTTTGTGTGTGTGTGTGTGTGTGTGTGTGTGTGTGTGTGTGTGCGTATATTTGTATGTAAATATATGATTATTTCTCGTGTGTTACAGGCGATGATAACCACCCAGGGTGTTCGCCTTAAAAAAAAAAAAAAAAATTCTCGTTGTTTTGTAATGTTTTGTTAGCGTTATGCATGTAACACATAGAGCTAGAGGTGTTAAAGTAAGAAGGTTTAATAGTCTTCCAACCGACAGACGGTAAAAACCATTGTCTAATAAGTTCGCAAAAAACAAGATTATAACTTTATTATTATTTTTATACTATTCATGGATCTTTAATTTAACAAGTAAAACACAATATAAAGCCAAGAGATTACAGCGATCAAATTTGAAAGGACAATGTTTTCAAAGAATGGGTAACTTATTGGATTGATTTTTTTTTAAATTAAATTATTATTAACGGTGAAATCACAACGCGCAATTCGAATTATTGGAGTCGATCGTGTCTATTTCCATCTCTGTCTTACATTAGCTATGTATAGGTCAATGCTCGTCGTAATCACCGTGAAAATATCAGAGTATGCAATAATCTGTTTGCGTTGGCTTCGCCATGGGTCGCCGCCGGGGTTGGTGAGCGGAGCGAGCGGTATTTATAATTAAACTTACGAAACGAACATAACTCTTTCCACAGTCGGGTAAACGTTCTCCACTTCCTAAAAACTAACATAATGCTTCCTCTATACTCGAAACCCTTCATGGCAAAAGTCCTTGACCGGTTAGCTGCAGGAGAAGAAAGTGTAATTGTATAATTACCGGTCATTATCATAATACACGATACACAACGGAAACGCGATTGATTGTATGCAAGATAAAAAATGCATTCATCGCGTTCAATTATTCGTGAAGGGAAACACTTCAAGGTGGTTGTATGGTGTGGGAAATGAGATGCAGTATGAGATCCAAACAGCACTGACGTTGTAATAGATTTAAATGTTTTTAGTTTTAGACGTACAAAGGAAAAACAAGATGCAAACTTAAAGCTAGGCAGGAGTGAAAAAATATTTCTAAGTCGACAGCAGCTCTCCAAGTGTCGGAGCTGTACACTACTAGCATTGAGTTTGTATGAGTTTCATTCTTCCGCTAGCAAATATAGGGCAGCTTCATAAAGGCGGAAACTAGATGGTAGCAGTCGTAACCCTTATTGTAAACGTACTGAAACGCGCATGCGTGACAATATATGTATGTGTTATTAAACACAGCTTTCTCTCGCACATTCAAAATTAACGGATGTATTATTTTTCTAGTATTCCTCCGCGAGCAACAAGTTGACGTGACAACCACCAGAGTTCAGGCTAAACACTCGAGTAAGAACACAATAACGTAGAAGTTTCACCATAAATTATCAAAATTTATTGAAATTACTTTTATTTGAAAGGTAATTAAATTTTGAACGTGGTGAGCGTTTTATATTTTCGATATTTGCGTTATTGAGTAAGAAAAGAAATCGCAAACTTAAATTTTGAGTTAAGTCAAAGAAGAAATTTAGTTAAAAACAAATTAAAACAACTAAATGGTACCCACATTCGAACTGTCCTAACCTTTGAAATTACATATTCAGAACAATTTTGTCTGGTCATTACTGCAGTAATTTTGTTAGACGTGTCTAAATCTAACAGCTAACTGTAAATGTTTTAACGTTTTGGTAGTTAAACTTTTGAAACTAGATAAACGTATTTTTAATTTTCTATTGTTATATTTATTCCAGAGCCAGCCTAGGTATGCCTACAACTACGGCGTGAACGACCCATACACCGGCGACGTCAAACACCAATCAGAGTCCAGAGAAGGTGACGTAGTCAAAGGCCAGTACAGCTTGGTAGAACCGGACGGTTCCGTCAGAACGGTGGACTATACTGCTGATCCTGTCAACGGATTCAACGCTGTAGTCAGCAAAACTCCTGGCGTGCACGATCCTCCGGCCGTCGTCAAGCCTGCACCTCCGCCGGTAGTGGTGAAACCGGTCGTACCGGCTTACCGGCCGCTGGTGACTGCTTACAAACCGATACTACCGGCGTATAAACCGGTCCGACATTATAACCCTGTCGACCCGCCGTATAATCCTATATTACCCGCTTACTACAAACACGTCAGCCGGCCAGTTCCTGTAGGTAAGTTACTTTTATCATTGTATTTGGATAACCTAATAGAACTCCGATCCAATGCAATATTTTGTTCCACTGGAAATTCGACTTTTTTTGGCGCTATCTATTGGGGAAATGAAGGAAGCTGTTTGAAACACCTATGCTACCAATGCTTTCTCCCTAGCGCTACCTCGTGGCGCGATCATGTACTATTTTCGCGACAACCTTTTTTCCGGCACACAGCCCCCGTATGGATACAAGATCTATTTATTATTCATGATCTATGCTTTTATCTTCGTTACTAGTAAAGAAATCACGTACAGATTAATTTGATACAGAGAAAATATAAAGTTTAGTGAACTAATGTGGGCTATATGACTTGTTTTGAGGTTAGAAGTCGTTAAAGTTTTTATTTTTTTTGAGTTTACTTTGTTCTTGTACTGTATTAATACGTAGCATAGGGAACCAGTAGACTCTTGCTTATTATACTGTGAGTTAGCTGAACAAGTTTTAATATTTATTGAATTTTTGTTGAGGTATTAAAGTTAATGGACGAAATCAGCTGTTACATGTTTGAATAGTTTATTGTTTTCAATTCTTTTTGTCCATTTCGTTCGCCAACAGCCCAGGCAGCAGGGAGTTAAAAATTAAGTTACCTGGAAAAAATGCGGAAGAGATGAAACTTGTTAATGTAGTACATTTCGACATCCTAAAATACATACTAACTTTGCGCCCCCCCCCCCCCCACTCTGAGCCATTATAGGTGTTCATCGACCACTACCTTAGGTCTCAACATAGGTGTCAATAGTTTTCCTATGGAAATTCGCAAAAAATATGAAAATTTGAAGGTTATTACAAAGTTTTAATTATAAAGTGTAAAGATGGTGAAAATCCGGGGTTTCAAAAATGTTAAAAATAGTAATAGCAAAAAATGGTATTTTACATTTTGATCGATTTTGAGGGAACCAGACGAGCGATAAGGTCGTATAAAAACACAAAATGTGCAGAAAAATCTCATATATTTATTTTTGTAGATAAAACCGAAAAAAGTTTAATTCTAGTACCAAAAATCTAAAAAAAATTGGTCAAAATATGCTTTCTGTTGTTGGATCTTTTGGCCAACGAACTCGTGCGAGCTAGAAAAACAACATGTGCACCAAATTTGGACGTAAAACGAAGCCATTAGAGTGCGAATACATAAAATATAACATTTTTTAATGATACCCTTAAACCGTGTTCTGGGGACCATGATCGGTGCTCATTTACTACTAACGACCTCAGGTCTTACCGCAAGGGTAAGACCATTGCAATAGCTTATCTTTCCTAAGGACTTTCGCTAATAACTCTTACACTTGTTATGAATCTCTTTTCCTTATAGGACACAGAAGGATAACAAGGGCAGTTGCGCGACTTCACTCTAGGACAACTACAGTATTTAAACTGTAACTATAGATGGATTTATTAGACGGCGACCTGCGCGGAAAATCTTGCTCATGTAGAAGAGGTAGGTGAAGGTTCCCCACCATCGCGCACCTCGTGCGCCGACGCAACCCCATCGCCCAGTCATATCCTCTTTTCAGATCTCAGCAGCAAATACGAGGTGCGCGGTGGTGTGGAACCTTCACCTACCTTTCCTACATGAGCAAGATTTTCCGCGCAGGTCGCCGTCTAATAAATCCATCTATAAAACTTGTTTTACTTCGGCTCGCATTAAAATCTTGCAAAAATTCTTGGTGTCTGTCTGTGGACACGATATATGCACTCTGGTGGTGCCAAAATCTTCGTAATTTTATTGAGGAGAGTTGAGAAGCTTTTCAGCTTTCTAGCGTGAGTCGTAGCGCGTCGGGGTCACGTTTTTGGGTCAAATTTTGAAAATACAGTGTGGGGTATACATGTTTTTGGGTACGGGAAACCCAATTTTGAAAGTTAAAGAGTAGTAGCGCGTCGAGATCACGTTTTTGGGGTCAACATTTTAAAAATATATTGTGGGATATCGTTTTATATATTTTTGGATACGGAAACCAACATTTTGACAGTTAAAGAGTCGTAGCGCGTCGGGGCCACGTTTTTGGGGTCAACATTCTAAAAATATATTGTGGGATATCGTTTTATATATTTTTGGATACGGAAACCACGATTTTGACGGTTAAAGAGTCGTAGCGCGTCGGGATCACGTTTTGGGTCAAAACTACTTAGGCTCACATTAAAATGTCGAAGTATTGAAATCTTGCGACGTGACAGCAAAAAAACGAGCCTGAAAAAAAGTCACATTATTGAGTATTTAAAAAAAACATGAGCCGAAGTCCCAAAAAAGTGTTCCATCTTTTCACCTTGTTAAATATTTGAAATTTGAAACCTTTCCCCTTATTTTACTACATGAATATTATTTTACATTGCCTTTTACTTATTATCAGGGGTTTAGAATAATTCGACCACGCAGCTGAACCGCTGACGTGAGTTGAGTGAATTTACAAAATTAAATTAATATTATGTTTTTGGGTTTCAAACAACTATTTGGGAAATTGATCCACTCACGAAGGTGCTGCCAGCATGTACCAAATATATTGCCATCGGTCACCACGGTAAAAGCCGTGGATTTATTTCTGGTATTTTACGTTTTGATTGTTTTTGGGGGAACCAGATGGGCTATAACAAAATGTGCAGAATTATTTTGCATGTACATTTTTTTAAAGAAAACTTCAAACAAAATTAATTCTAGTACGAAAAATCTCAAAATGTTTTTACTTCCAGTCAAAAAATTGATCTACTTCCGGTCAATTTTTTGGCTAACGAACTCGTCCAAGTGACTTAGACAACCAACGTGTGTAACAAATCGGACGTAAAATGCGTCCGTTAGAGTGCGCACACATATACACATAGAGTTACTTCCGGTCAAAATTTGGTCTATTTCAGGTAGATTTTTTTGGCTAACCTACCAGTTCAAGCGACTTAGAAACCCAATGTGTATACCAAATTTGGTCCAAATCGGACGTATAATGCACCCGTTAGAGTTTGCACACATTCATACATAAATATATACATATATGTATATATATTATATATATAATCTGAGGACCATGATCAGTGCTCATTTGCTACTCCCAACCTTGTTTCTTACCATAAGGGCCACTGCAATAGCTAATTTTTCCAATGGAAATTCACTAATAAGTAAAATAGTCCTAATTAGCTGTATTTACAAGACGTTTTTACTTGTAAACATAATACTTGTAGAGATAGTACAGTAACTAATGCGTTGTTAATTTATCAGTTTGTAAGGAAATCTGTATACTGCACCTACTTATTGTATACATCAATGTATACTTTCTGTTTCAGTACCGAAAACAGTGACCAGTTACGCGCCTCTGCCCATCGCAGACCACGGCCTCAGCAACGCCTACTACGGTGATATAATCAGCAGTTTCCTGGACACACTCGGAGTACCGCCCAACTATCTGGACAGAGTCGCCAGTCCTTACGAGTACGCTTATCAAGAGTACTACTGACTCTAACTGATTCCTAATTGTAAATTATAACAAGGAAATGGCATAGGACGCGTCCAGCGTTGCCAAGTTGACCGGGAAGTAGCCCCTTCGTGCATGCCGTTCGACTTGGCAACGCCTTTACCCTGTGGTAGTGTAAGCATAATTATTAAGAAATATTAAGAAATTTAGCCTATTTTACTTCAAATCGATTTCCAGAAATAAATGTGACATCCAGTTTTTGACATACGCTAATAAGTATATACAATTTGTTTTGGGTATACAATACCAGGACAATACAGTCCTATCTTTAATCGAATTTTGTAGATAATCTTTTGCAATTGGCAGGACATTGTTCATAAACACCTAAATTATAATACGTAGGTGAAAATTTCTTTAAATTATACTATTTATTAAAGACTAGAGGCCTCAATGCAAACCACAAAATCCCTAATTGTATTCATAATTTTTACATTTTTTCATTTTTTAATAGGAATTTTTATGGGAATAATGATTGATTAGGATAGAGGCACTTGGATTTAGGTTGGGTGGTGGGGGTAGCTGTGACCCGTACATGTTGTAAGACATACTAGATCGAATTAGACACGCAATATCCCCAACATTTGTCCACAAAAACCCTAATTTGATCCGTATATTTTACATTTTTTAACAGGAATTTTAAATATTTTCGGAATAAAAAGCACCCTAAAACATTCTCCGAAACGTCCTCTACTTGTTAATTAAAGTTTCGTCAAAATCGGTTCTGCTATTTCGGAGATTATCCTGGATGATCAAACAGAAAAAAAATTATAAATGTTTGTTTAGGTTTTAGTACTGTCTAAATAACCACATGATCTTAGGAAAAATCTTACATTTTGTAATCACAGACAGACAATTCAATTTTATTTTTACTTTCTATACGCTATACGTAGTATATGGAGAAATTATTGTTTTCGTAAAAATGTTCGAATTTGAATTTTCAGTTGAATTATCTGTTTTGGTGCTCCCAGAACCCCAAAAAATGGTTTAGTGCAATTATCTGTGTTGGTGCTCCCTGAACCCAAAAATATTTTTAGTTGAATTTTTTGTTTTGGTGCTCCCTGAACCCAAAAAAGTGTTTTTAGAGTGGTGTCTGTCTGTCAGTCTGTCAGTATGTATACACGACCAGAGAGGACACTATTGGTCCGATTTTCATGAAATTTGGTATGTAGGTACTTACACCCTAATTGCGTTTTTTTCATTTTTTGGAATTTTTAATTTTTAAGGGTAATTTACTCCTAAAAACCCATAAAAAACGACAAAAATGCAAATTTCTCAAAAACGGCTCTAACGATTTTGATCAAATTTTCAGTATTTATAGTGCTTAAGATGCCAAACAAAATGACACCACCCGCTTTTATCAAAACTTCGGCGTTTTATAACTATGGGGAAATGTTTAAAAATAAACAAGTTTATATTGTCAATCTAGCATCGCGGCAGCGGCCGCACGGGGTAGCACCATGGTAGCGATCACGGCCAGTAATTCAAAGGTCGCGCGATCGAATCCGGCCTAGGACAATAATTTTTTTATACGATTGACGTAGGTAGAATATTATTTTTTTGTTTTGTTATAAAAAGTAATAAATAAAATGATTGAAAACAATATTATTTTGACTACAGTTAGTTGGGAGAAAGTTTGTGTCAGTTAACTGATACCGTTTATTATGTATAGATATTTGCTTATAAAGAAGACGAAAACATGATTTTCAGTCGAGTCACTTGATAGCGGTAAAACTTCGAAGAAAATTTTGTTACCTACTAACTGTACGTTGGAGCTTTCTGCAAATTTAAATGTCGTACGCACATGGCCGAAACTAAAAATAATTCGACCACGCAGCTGGACCGCTGACGTGAGTTGAGCGAATTTCCAAAATTATATTTATATATGTATTTCGGTTTCAAACATCTATTTGGGAAATTGATCTACTCACGAAGGTGTGAAAGCATGTACCAAATATATTGCCATCGGTCACCACGGTAAAAGCCGTGCATTTAATTCTGGTACTTTTTCGGTATTTTACGTTTTGATTGTTTTTGGGGGAACCAGATGGGCTATAAGGTCGCGTAAAAAAACAAAATGTGCAGAATTATTTCGTATATCTATTTTTTTTTAAAGAAAACTTAAAAAAAAAATTATTCTAGAACGAAAAATCTCAAAAATTTTTTATTTCCGGTCAAACATGAGGTCTACTTCCGGTCAATTTTTTTGGCTAACGAACTCGTCCAAACGACTTAGAAAACCAACCCGTGTACTAAATTTGGACCAAATCGGACATAAAACGCGTCCGTTAGAGTGTGCACAATTATATACATGTACTTCCGGTCAAAAATTAGGTCTACTTCCGGTCAATTTTTTTTTCTAACGAACTCGTCCAAACGACTTAAAAAACCAACCAGTGTACTAAATTTTGACCAAATCGGACATAAAACTCGTCCGTTAGAGTGTGCACAATTATAAACATGATACTTCCGGTCAAAAATTAGGTCTACTTCCGGTCAATTTTTTTGGCTAACGAACACTCGTCCAAACGACTTAGAAAACCAACCTGTGTACTAAATTTGGACCAAATCGGACATAAAACGCGTCCGTTAGAGTGTGCACAATTATATACATGATACTTCCGGTCAAAAATTAGGTCTACTTCCGGTCAATTTTGTTGGCTAATGAACTCGTCCAAACGACTTAGAAAACCAACCTGTGTACTAAATGTGGACCAAATCTGACATAAAACGCGTCCGTTAGAGTGTGCACAATTATATACATGATAGGCCTACTTCCAGTAAAAAATTAGGTCTACTTCCTGTAAATTTTTTTGGCTAACGAACTCGTCCAAACGACTTAGAAAACCAACCTGTGTACTAAATTTGGACCAAATCGTACGTAAAATGCGTCCGTTAGAGTGCGCACACATATATCCATAAAGTTACTTCCGGTCAAAAATTTGGTCTACTTCCGGTCCATTTTTTTGGCTAATCTACCAGTTCAAGCGACTTAGAAACCCAATGTGTGTTCCAAATTTGGTCCAAATCGGACGTAAAATGCGTCCGTTAGAGTGCGCAGACATAGATACATAAATATATACATATATATATATATATATATATATATATATA
>JAGFPH010007002.1:2454-20755 GCA_018207615.1 Philaenus spumarius | reverse complement strand
CTGGGGACCATGATCGGTGCTCATTTGCTACTCCCGACCTTGGGTCTAACCATAAGGGCCACTGCAATAGCTCATTTTTCCTACGGAAATTCGCTAATAAGTCCGGCATTAGTGAAACCGAAATACAAGCGATATTCTAGTCGCGCTAGTGCGCTTTACCAATGTAATATCATAGGCCAGACTTCTCAATTTTGGCCAAGCTCATTTGATTCGATGCTTTTACTCGTGTGGCTTTTAAGCAGACGTAACACTGACTGTAAACGCCATCTTGGATTTTTATCCCGTAAGAGCAATCTTAAATCTAAAACCATTTAGTTCGTTCATTTTTTATCTTAATATTGTTTGAAAAGTCCCATTTTAACCACAACCACAATACGCATCCGTTTTACGTTTCACATTTTTTGAAATCCCGATCATTTATTTTGCAATAGACATTATTTAAGTACCAAATTTGAATTTTTTCCTTACACAATAAAACACGAATAGTTAAAAGTGGATCCGCAATTTTATAAACAATGTTTAGTTTTTTCTCACAGAGCAATTACAAAAAATAGATTTATAAAACAGTTTTAAGTGAGTCAATGTCACTAAGCAGCAAGAAACTCCACTGTTTGGATACTGCTATAGGAATCATCATCTGCTGCTTTCTCTTTTACTGCTTCTCTTTTACCTGTCCGCGGTATTGAATCTGATTCCCATAAGAGCAATGCTACAGAATAAGTAATTTTTCCCGTTAATTCGTGGAATGAATTTAAAAATTTGGTTTCATTTTGAAGTACCGTCATATGCGGATGCTGATTGCTGAATACATTTTCAAAAACAGTTTTATTGTTTTCATAAACGTATGATATAAATAGTAAACTTTGTTAATTTGTTTACTTGGTTGTAAAAAGAGATACTGCAAAAAAACCTTAGCAATCAACACTCATAATTTTACTAAGAAAAAAATACAGCTTTCGTTTTATGACGAAAATAACACAAAAATATGCTTAAAAGGGAAGGTATGGTTAGGTTATTTTAATCGAAATAGGTAGCCAACTTCGCCGTTTTGGATTTAGGAACCCGAGCCTTCAGCCAAATAAAATAAAATGATCTAGGCCTAACCTAAAATCGTGTTGCTAAACTTTTGGTTGCTGTAGCAATGAATGTAAAAATGTGTTGTTGTAGGTCATGGACTATATTTTTTACACCCATGATTTTTCCATAAAAAACTGTTCAAACAATTAAATAAAAGTAGTTTGATCACCTTTACGGTTGTAAGAGCTACTAGCTTTTTGCCTCATAATAGTTGGTAGAAAATCGTGCAAACAAATACTTCAGTTTCTTTCAAATTGAATTACCACCTATCTTTATTTATTTACTAAATTATTGTACCGTTTAATAGTTCAATGGTTTACTTCTAAGGAAGTTCATATGTTTAGTAAATACTTATAATTAATTCCATCAGGCTTCCTCTTTGCAATTTCCCACTATTTTCCTCATAGCGTCAAGGTAAGAATGAAGAATTTGCGTACAGATAAATTCCAATTAATTATGCGAAAAACAAGTTGAATTTCGATACTTTACAAAGACGCTATTGGTCGAATTTCAACCCACACTAAGAATATGTCGATTTTTGTTTCACTAGTTGTTTTAAATAGACTTGGCAATGTTCAACACAGTAAAAGCTTCATCAAAATCGGTTCAGTTGTTTTGGAGTGATCTTAGTTTTAATTTACAAATTTGTAAAAGGTATTTAGTTAAAGAACAAAACACTGCTACATTTTTCGGAAAAATCGACAGGAGCTGTCTGAATTTTTAATAAATATTTCATTCAATGGAACAATTTGAACTCTACAATTTAAGTGGATACATAGTTATTAGCTAGAACTGTTACAACATAATTAGTCATATTTTATACGTTAAAAATAATTGTGCGTGAAATAATGTAAACCGTTTTATGTTGTATGTTTTAAATGCATGTTCTCAATATTATATTTGTACATAATAATTAGTTTTAAATATACAGAATACAGTTGTTTCTTTCTCTTCTACCCCCATGTAGTCCTAACTTAATTATAAAAGTGAGTCTTGTTTAGACACTGTAGGGCAAACTCGTCTGAATCAGACGAAAAGTGAAACGCACTCTACGCGCATGCGCAGTGCGTTGCCACAGTAGCACGAGTTGGCCTTAACGCTTCCCCTTCTCCGACTCCAAGCGGCGGTTGAGATGAAAGAGAGGGAGAATCGTAGACAGTCTACGCGCTTGCGCAGCGTGTACTGTGTTAATACGTAGCATAAGGAACCAGTAGATGCCTGCATATTATACTGTACATTAGCTGAACCCGATGTAATATTTAATTAATTTTTGTTAACGTATTAAAGCTAATGGACGAGATCAGCTGTTATATGTTTGAATCGTTGTTTGTTGTTTTCAATTCTTTTTGTTTTATTGATGAAATTTGCATTCCTCGTCGGATTTTTCGCAGATAACTCAAAATCAGTTAAAATAAAACCTGAACACAAAATCTCGCAACAAATACGTTCGCTAACTCCAAATACGTTTCAACGACAATGTCGCCATCCTCAGTGATGCACGGGCTACAGTAATCAAACTATAACCAACCTAACAGTGTGTCAACGCTCCGTATTTATTCCAAACTCATAACTGTTGGTTACTGTAGCCCGTGCATCACTGAGGATGGCGACTTTGTTTATGAAACGCGTTTGAAGCTAGTAAACGTATTTATTGTGGGATTTTGTGTTCAGGTTTTATTTTATCTAGTTACTTTTTCGCAACTCAAGCTCAATAGTTATTTATTAACTCATAATCTATGCATTTTCGAAGAAACCCACTAAGTTCAAATTGAAAAAGCAATACAAAATAATTCCTTCTTTTGTCCAAATGCCAGTTAGTCGGATCACAATGAACTGGGGAGCTGCGGAGGGTAAAAATGTTCCAGTACTTTTCGAGTGGAAAGCATGAACATGGTTTAACTTGAGTGTGGCAGCTATGACCAAAATACGACCAAAAAGAACGCTCAACTTCTCGCATATTAAAACGTTCACTGCTACGCAAATAATAATATTTTTAATATTTTAAAGTGGACGCACAAGTGTGCCCATACCTCATAGGCTAAAGGCCCATACACCTCAATGCTCTGTGTATTGAAATCCTCATATCACGAGGGTTGGCGTGCGAAGCACGCAATGGACTCTGTATTGAAAATACTCCCAATACGGGGGTTGGCGTGCAATGCACTGTGCGTCGGCCGCTTCTCATAGTGTTCAGTGTCAAGCTCACATGTGCGTCCTTAGCAGTGAACGTGTTAACGGCGAAATTTAATGCTCTTTTAATTTGTACACAGTACATTGTGTCTTCTTTAATTCTCTAAAGGACGGTGTTTTCGATAAAAGGAATGGTTTCGGTGTTACAACCAAAACTGAAAAAGTGCGAGAATTTCGCTATTTTTTGCGAATCTCTCGGAACGATCCAGGAAATTTGGTTGCAAACTTCAGCAAAACAAATAATTCGACCACGCAGCTGAACCGCTGACGTGAGTTGAGCGAATTTAGAAAATTAAATTTATATATGTTTTTGGGTTTCAAATAACTATTTGGGAAATTGATCTACTCACGAAGGTGCTGCCAGCATGTACCAAATATATTGCCGTCGGTCACCATGGTAAAAGCCGAGGATTTAATTCTGGTATTTTACGTTTTGATTGTTTTTGGGGAACCAGATGGGCTATAAGGTCGCGTAAGAATGCAAAATGTGCAGAATTATTTCGTATATCTATTTTTTTAAAGAAAACTTCAACAAAATTTAATTCTAGTACGAAAAATCTCAAAAAATGTTTACTTCCGGTCAAAATTTGGTCTACTTCCGGTAAATGTTTTTGGCTAACGAACTCGTCCAAACGCCTTAGAAAACCAACCTGTGTACTAAATTTGGACCAAATAGGGCATAAAATGCGTCCGTTAGCGTGCGCACAATTACATACATGATACTTCCGGTCAATTTTTTTGGCTAACGAACTCGTCCAAGTGACTTAGACAACCAACGTGTGTACCAAATTTGGACCAAATCGGACGTAAAATGCGTCCGTTAGAGTGCGCACACATACATACATAAATATAAACATATATATATACATATACAGTATATGATTTTTAATGACACCCCAAAACGTGTTCTAGGGACCATGATCGGTGCTCATTTGCTACTCCCGACCTTGGGTCTTACCATAAGGGCCACTGCAATAGCTCATCTTTGGCTCGTTTGTACATAGGTTTGTAAAATTATGAAACCAGGCTTAAATATATTAACAGTAATTACAAGATTAATTATAACCTGAAATACATGCTTTAGAAAATTGAGGGGCTTTCATGATCAAAGTTGTGAACATAACCATAAAGTATATTCTAGGCTTGGTTTTGAGTTTAATTCTGTATGCTAATCAGCTGTACCAATGTACATTTTTATTTCTATATTAGCAGCACAAAACTTAATCCAAAACATAACCTCAAGTGGTTCACATGGTTGTTGAAGTGTTACAGCTGATGAACTAAGTATCAGCTGTTATATGTCAACAAATAAATCAAACAATACTACCTTGCGCATGCTTTATATTATTTTGTTACTCACGGACGTACACTAGCTTTCATAGGAGCCAATATATTGTACAAAAATAACGATCGGTATAATTTAATATGTATCCTTCTTTTGTAATGCTTTTACTAAATTCACACAAACGGGGTAAATAAAAGGGAAACCACTCCGGCAAATACAAATCCCAGATTTTATTATCTTGGAATAAACCAATAGCAAACAGTTACTGCGTACTCCTATCCCTTCCTCACCCTAGGCGGAGGGATGTGGTGGAGTTCGCCCTCTATATCGGTACAACTGACCAGAGTTTTCCTCGCCATTATCATCACTTTCATCTTCCAGTAGTGCCCGGGTATGCCGGGCATGTGCAGCAGGATGTTGGCATCCAGGGTCCCGTTCTGGACGGCGAAGTCATTCTGTAAACAACGAAAACATTTTACTTTGTATAAGGGTATGAAATAATGCTTCGTAGCAGGACTATGTAGTAAGGGTTGTCCATTGCACCCCTTACCCATCACTGTACAGCCCTGAGTTTATATAGGAAGTCTTTTTAATTGTGCCGCCATCTTAATTTTTTAAATTATTGAGGGAAAACTAGGCTATTTATGTGGCGCGACCCTCGTCCAGTTCACCCCTGCGCTGCGGTTCCCTGACGTTAGTGCGACTCTCTTTGTGGGCTGTGCATTCGGTCCTCTTGCGGATGTACGTGCGTTGTGAGGATGGATCGTGGGTGAGAAGGTTCTTCAAAAAAGGTTACATGTGTTTTATTGGCAATCTTGATACAGATGTCTATAGCATCAGGCCCGTACGGAGCAAGCCGTTGATTATTATGTAAGTAGTTTTTTTATTTTAACACTACACAAATTGTAGTGGTACAATTTCTCTACAAATAGGCCTACTAGTCCATTTTAACGTAATATGTCACTACATATCTATTCTAATTATGTTATGTACACCTAGTTTGATTTTTACTTAAATATCGTAGTACAATAACTGAAAGCCGAAGCCCGATAGCTGGTCAAATCCAGTTAGCTTTAAAGTAGTTCAACCACTGTTTGCTTTATTTGCGCCCTCTTATCGTAAATCTGTGTTTGCTATATGTTCGTAAGTTATACGTTTAAAGGTTAAACATTATGGTGTCAATTAAAGTGTTGAAAATATTAATATTTTTTTTTTAAGAAAAAAGCTAAATTTCTTAGTCTAATATACTTATTAGTTAACTGATTGTTATCAGGGCATTTCTTTGTTGTGCGAATGGTTCGAGGTATCCTTTTTACTTTCTCTCCTTTATACGTAGCATATGGAGAAAGTGTTGTTTTCATCCAAATTTTCGAATTTGATTTTTTAGTGGAATTGTCTGTTTTGGTGCTCCCTGAACCCCAAAAACTTTTTAGAGCAATTATCTGTGTTGGTGCTCCCTGAACCCAAAAATATTTTTAATGGAATTATTTGTTTTGGTGCTCCCTGAACCCAAAAAAGTGTTTTTTTGGTGAAGTCTGTCTGTGTGTCCGTCAGGATGTGTACAGACCTGGAGATCATACCAACGGTCCGATTTTGATGAAATTTGGTATGTAGGTCTAGTTCTGGAATATCTCCAGGTGTTTTTTTCATTTTTTCAAATTTTTGATTATTAACGGATTTTACCCACTAAAAACGGAAAAAAATGAGAAAAATCAAAATTTCTCAAAAACAGCTCTAACGATTTTGATAAAATTTGGCTTATTTGTAGCTCTTAATATACCCTACAGTATCTTTCTAAATATTCTCGTTTAGGTAATAATAATAACTGATTTTTGGGGGTTTTTGGCCAAAAAGGGGGTTGCTTTTCAAAATTTTTCAAAACCTTTTTTCGTGCATCTATAAAGGTCTAATTGACATGTTAAGTGCAAATTTGTTCGAAATCAATCGAATAGTTTTAATAATAATATTATAATATAATATGGATGTGTGTTACATGCATCTAATATTTTCCATGGTATGTCCTACTTTTGCAATTCTAAATAACCACCTCCTATGCTACTCTTGGGAAGGTATAAAGTTTCAACTCGGAGAAATTATGTGGCAGTTATCTGGTACCGTTTATTTAGATTGGGTAAAAGAAAACAAAATTCTTACTGTATTATAAGTCAAACATCTGGAGTTACAAATTATATTGTTTCCTTTAGTTGGTAATATGAAAATTTGTTTAAAATGTTGATTATTGTTTATATAACTATTAATGGTGAAATTACAAAGCATGCCGCTATTGTAATTATTTTGGTTGGTCGTGTCTATTTCTATCTCTGTCTTACATTAGCTGTGTATAGGTCACCGCTCAATCGTCGTTTCCGTTAAAATATCAGCGTGTGTAATGATGTGTTTGCATTTGCTTCGTCATGTGTCACCGCTGGGGTTCGTGAGAGTCTTGTAGTAGACTCACAAGTAGTATCTTCCTTATCTTGGATTAACAAAATACTAATTAACAAATTTTTCATCATAAATTATCAAAATTTATTGAAATTACTTTTTTTTTAATGTAATTAAACTTCGAATGTGGTGAGCTTTCTTTGTTTTTAGTATTTGCGTGAATAAGACAACAAATCGGAAATAAAAAAATATCGCAAACTTTGATTTTGAGTTAAGTCAAAGAACAAATTTAGTCAAAACAAATTTTAGAAACTAAATGATATCCACATTCGGACTGTACTAAAACTTTAAAACTAATTTTGGGCATTTGCAAGATTTATTTTTTTAAACTGACAATTTTTACACGATACCTTTGCAATAGGGCAGGCAAATTTGGGACTAAAGGACGCCATAAACGGGGTCCAAAACTGGTTCTTGGCGAGCAGCCTGCTGCACAGAGAAGGGGCTTTGTATGTACCAAAATACTCGCAGGGTTCTTGTCTGCCTTGGCACTTCTGCACTATTAAAGTTGCCTGAAACAAAAATACATTGGATAAATTATACATTGGATGAGCTATACATGGGATAAATTAAACATTGGATAAGCTATACATTGGATAAATTAAACATTGGATAAGCTATACATTGGATAAATTATATATTGGATAAGCTATACATTGGATAAATTATACATTGGATTAGTTATGTGTTCGTTTTTCGGTTTCAAGTCACTATTGAATACCAATTAATCTGTAGTAATAAATTACTTTACTGAAGATGGAGTTCCGACTCCGAAACGCGTCTTAGTATCGAGAAAAAATGAAGTCGTATGACGGAGCAAAATAAGGTAACTTATTAATACACATTAATTGATAACTTGTACATTGGATAAAATGTACATTGATTACATTGGATACATTACACATTGGATACATTCTATATTGGCTACATTATACTTTGAATACAAACACCATGGTAAAACTTGTCCACATATAAATTAATTAAAAAATGTATAGCCTGAAATGCTTGTTGTTCCATTAAGGTTCGACAGACCTGACGGCCATTTTGGATTTAAACGCCCATTAGTACAATGTTAAACGCGTAACAAGATTACTGGAGTAAAAATGATCAGAAATCATTCTGAATATCTCATTTTAAAGGTAAGGACAGTATGAACGTTGTTATGTTTTTAGTATTTTAAATTAGTTTTTAAGTAAATTTGTTTTTTGGCTTTGCTCAAAATCAGTTTTCGTTTTTTTTCAATAATGCAAATATTTAAAATGTAAAAAGATCACTACATTCAAAATAAGTACTTTTCAAGTAAAGTGGTAACATAAAATGTTGGTTCATCAGTCTAGCAATAACCTAAAATTATTGCGTGTATGTTTAATTTATTTCAACTGTCTTAACGGCAACGTACATACAATAATTTTAGGTTAGGCCTAGACTTAAAATTACTTTCTAGGCCTAACCTAAAATTTCATCACTTGACGATAATATCTGAACTACGCCGGATGGAACCGATTGCCTCTTCATTTAAATTGATGAACCAAAACTCATGTTTCTTGAATGTATTTACATTCAATGCCATTACAACCAATTTGATAACGCTTTTTTCGTTACTCGTATTTTATATTTGTCATTGCCATAGCACATAACAACCAATTAATAACATTTTTTCGTTACGCATTACATTTTCTATTTGTTAACTCCTTCCGCGTTAAAAAGAACTTCGTTGAAAAATATGTACATTATTCATGGCAAAAAATCTGTTTTTGGGAGCATGTCTGCGCCGGATATGTGTTCCTACTCGATACAGTGACTAGATAGAGACAGTGTGGCCAAGTGAGGTCTTGTTTCCTATTGGTCAAGATGTCGGCAGCCATGTTTTTCCTAAATTCGTATCTGTTTACATTACATTCTATTACGTTCACATATTGTAAAAGCGACTTTACCGATTTTTTAACAGATATTTGTTAGTTTTTACTTTAAAATAAACGTAATAGTTATTTTAAAGCGATTTGTGTTGAAGTATGTGATATTGCACCAAATTAATAAGGAAATGACAGCAGAATAGGCTACTCCCGCCACTCTACGGAATCGCTTCAGCGCATATTTCAGAAGTAAGTACATGCCAAAAGTCTTTTATTTACAACATTTAAAAAAGTTCATAACATAGGCTAATCCTTTTTATCAATAGAAAAGATAAATATTAGTATTACGCAATTTTAAGAACTGTTTTTGGCCCAAACCTATAATTTCGTCCGTGTTAGCCCTACGTCATCGTTATTTTTTCATTCTTTTAGTCTTTGTGAAGGTACAATCTAAGACAAGAATCACATTAATAAGTAGGCCTAACTGAAATAATGAGGGAAATTAATAATGAAACCTGTTTTTCGGCCTTGAATAACTAAAACTTGAAAATATTGAATTGCCTAACCTCAAAATCAAAGAATTGTAATTTCGATATTAAATTGTTGTTACAGACATTAATTTTATTATTAGCTTTCAATTGAAATAAATTAGTTAATTAGGAAAGTTGCAATTGCTTCGTTTACGGTATTTAAAAAAAAAATCAGATGGAAATAAATGCATTGTAAAAATTAGAAAGTGTAGGCCTAACTTTGAAAATATTTAATTTGTAAAATTTATTAGGCTAATTGATAAAAAAAAACCTAACTAACAACAAGATAATAATTTTGCATTTTGATTTAGGCCTATTCGTTGTTTTATTTTTCGTTTTGTTTTACTTTGAATTTTTAGTTTGTAATTAACGTCTGTACTCAACTATCCACATAGGCTAGTAAAAAATGTAGGCTAAATCATTATTTTTTAAAGGTATTTCATTTTAAACGACTTATCTGCTTTCTAACTACTTTTTAACATTTAAAAAGTTGTTTACGAGGCCTTTGTGAAATAAAACAAAAGGTTTTATAAATATTTTGAAAATAAATCACATTATACTTTATGGCAGATAACATTACTTTTAGGAAAAACATGGCGGCCGCTTTCATGTGGCCACACTGTCTCTATCTAGTCACTGTACTACTCGAGTGTTTACTCTGCTCTCTGGTGGTGCAGACATTAACTTCGTCGCGGAGGAATACTAGAAACAGTAACATATCCGTTAGTTTTGAATATGTGTGAGAGAGAGCTGGGTTTAATACAATTTCATTTTTTTTCAATGTATTCTGAAAATAAGGTTATTACAACTTATCATTGGCTTTTGGGTGACCCGAATTTATGAAACTGACCTTTATTTTGCAAGCGGAAGAATGAAGCGCTACTCAAACCGAAAGCTGGTAGTGCAAAGGTCTGCCACTTGGAGAGCTGTAGTCAACTCCGAAATATTATTTCACTCCTACAGAGCCTTAAGGCTCTTCTATACCTTGAAGAAAACTCCCGAGTGTACAGTATGATTTCAATACAAAAGGTCTGACCGAAGCCGCAAAATCGTTGAAACATGCATTCGTAATAACGTGTTTCGGATTCTATTTATAAATTAATAATCTGGGAAACTACTTTAAGTTTTAAAGAAGGCTTTATATTTTTTACGTGTTAGCTTAAAATAATCGAAATTATTGCTTAAAACTCCCAAAAATGCGTTAAAAATAATCGATTTTTACTTAGTTAAACTGCTGATTAAAAGGAGTTGCCGTCGATTTCTTTCAATTATGAGATATAAGACAAAAGCACAAAGCCTTTAAGAACACTTTAAAATGTTTCACAACTTTTTAGGTTGAAAAACGGCGTCCGAAACACGATAGTACGAAGTGCATATTTTTGCTGCTTTACGCAAGGTATAGAAGACCCTTAAATTAAGATGCAAAGAAATTGATAGTATTGATCAAACAAAAATATTAATTTTCCATACAACAGCAATGGCAGGTAAAAACAGTGCTACTTGGTTAAGTGTTTGACAATATTTAAATAAATGCAGTATTCAAGAAACTCACTCTTAAAGGCCCGACAATGTCTTCGTAAACGACCATGTCGCCGTCTATAGCGGTCTTGCCTCTGCCTAGATTCACAATCTGGATCCTGGTAAAGTTCATCGTCACATTGGTCTCATCGGGACAGCTCTGTACCAGGTCGAAATAGAACGAAGTCTGCGCTTCCTGGAACAGGTGCAAAGTCGCTGGATCAGATACTTTATAACTGATAGTAGTAAGTAAAGGTAACACGTTATTATTAACTAACTAGTAAGCTTCCGTGAAAAATCTCAGGCAGATTAATTCGATACACATAAGAAATATACCATTTAAAAAATAACCGGGTACCAGAAACTGGCACATACTTTCTCACAAATATATTTAAATTATAATCGGGCAATGCATTGCATGCTTTGCACGCCAACCCCCGTATTTGGAGTATTTTCAATACCCAATGCATAGCGTGCTTCGCACGCCAACCTCCGTGTTGGGAGTGTTTTCAATACGCAATGCATTGCGTGCTTCGCACGCTAACTCCCGTGTTGGGAGTATTTTCGATGCATAGTGCATTGAGTGCTTCGCACGCCAACCCCCGTATGTAATCCAAACTGTGACTTCATAATTGTAATTTTAGGAGAGGGGATAGTACATTAAAGTAGGAGCGTAACTAATAAATATTATTATTATTACCTAAAGAGAATACTATTCGATCGATTTCGAACAAATTTGCACCAAACATGTCAATTAGGCGTGTATAGATTCAAGAAAAAAGGTTTTTAAAAATTTTTTAAAACAACTTCCTTTTTGGCCAAAAAACCTCCAAAAATCAGTTACTATTATTATTATTAGCTAAACGAGAAATGTTTGAAAGATGCGGTTTTTTGCATATAGTAGGGTACGTTAAGCGCTAAAAATAAGCAAAATTTTATCAAAATCGTTAGAGCCGTTTTTTTATAAAAAAAATAATAACAGATTTTTTGGGGATTTTTTTGCCAAAAAGGGGGTTGTTTTTCAAAATTTTTTAAAACATTATTTCGTGAATCTATACACGCCTAATTGACATGTTTGGTGCAAATTTGTTCGAAATCGGTCGAATAGTTTTCTCTCTAGCTTTGTATACATACAGACAGACATTTTGTAAAAATCACTTTTTTGGACTCAGGGGGCCCCAAAACGGATACATCCACAAAAATCTCGACATCGTTTTTTTTGCGATGTAGTATATACTTTCTATATACTATAGTATAGTGAGAAAGCAAAATACTATTTAAAAACAACAGACTTTATCTAGGCCTACCTAACAATGATGTCGTGGATTTTAACACGGTAAATGTGTCCTTACTATAAGGATTATAAAACTTTAGGCCCATTTGTTAATATTTTAATGTTTTATGTATATTCGTTACTAGAACTCCGCACACCATTCCCGTTGGAACCTTCTATACTCTGACATATGTTATGTCTTCTTTATAATAAAGGTGTAGGATTAATAACAACCTTAAGCTGGTAAATAATGTTAAATGTCCAAATCAAATTCATTCGTATATTATTTTATAACAGTAATTATAATACATATTAAAAGAACCAGCAATGCTTAGGATTATACTTAAATAAAATCCTAACCTAAAAGTTAGAAATATAAATAATTTCTTCTAAGTTTGAAATCAGCTGTTAATGGAAATATTAGAGCAAACAGCTGATCACTGTATCAACAATAAACATATTTACTTATTATTTAGTATGGCGCTCCCATTGCCCTAAAATATTTAGTATAGTGTGTGTTGTTTTTCCGTCTAATAATGGCGTTGTTTTTCAAAATTTATATAAAAACATGCGAGTATTCAAATGAAACTTTGCGTGAAAATTTTAAAGCAATCGGCGAAGAACTTTTACATTTTTATTTGTATAGATAATACATTTAAAGGAAGATACAAATATTTTTTCTTTTAATTGCTTTTTATTTCATATTGGTAGATCAAATGATTTAGAAGTTATTGACATTATAGTGAAGAAATAATTTGTAATCGAATATTTTATGTTTACATGTTATACGAAGATGTACGAATGTTTCCAAAGTTAAACGAGTAAGTATCTCTTCTTTAAATTTGTATAAACGAATATATTGTTGATAGATGGTTGTATTTATATACAGTTTATAACCTCAAATCAAATCTTATAAAGTATTGTAGTTTACATTAGTTCTGCAACTCATATTTAAAAAAATCAACTTCACAAGACAATAGAATGATTAAAGTTGTAAACATAACGCCGAATCAAAATATGCGTTGGGTTTGTTCAAGTATTACAGATGAATGGTGAAGTGTTACTCACGTACGTATGTACACTCGCTTTTACAGGAGTTGATATTGAAAGTTCCCAAACAACCGAGCGACATTAAAAGCCACAATTTCCCATTTTATTTACTTTATTTACCAAATGGATACTTTTATCGGCGAATTTAATCATGTGGGAATTTTTAGAGTTTTAAAGTAAAATATTTAAACTCTGAAAACCTGAACAAAGTTGGAAAATAACTAAATTATGTCACTCTGTTTGATTTTTCTAAACAAACTAACCTATTTGATTAGAAATGGATGAACATATTATTGAAGAAATTAATTAACGAAACAAAATAATTTGTAGTAATAAATTATTAATTAATTAATTAATAGCAGCATTTTTTACGATTTATAGAATGAAAATTTCCTTTATTAGAGATTAAATAATAATATTGGTTTTATTTGGTTATTTTAGTGTTTAATATTTCGTAGTTTTTAAAATTTTGCATAATATTTTTAAATAATTTTGCATATTATTTTATTTACAACCCCTAGTCTATACTAATATTATAAAGAGGTAAAATTTGTTTGTTTGTTTGTATGTAAGGAGTAATGTCGGAAACTACTGAACTGATTGAAAAAATAGTACTAATAAAAAGCTACACTATTCCTGAGTAACATAGGCTATAATTTATTTTTATAAAAATATTTGTAATTTAGTCGGGAAAAACATTAGGGTAGGCCTTGACTGAGGAACCAACACATGTATTTACATTTATTACCATAGCAACCAATAGAATAAAATAACAGTCAAAACAGCTGCGCCAATATTCCCATTGACAGTTGATTTCAAACTTTGAAGCAATTATTTGTATTTCTAACTTTTAGGTTAGGTTGTTATTAAAGTGCAGACCTGAGCCTTGCTGGTTCTTTTATCTTTATTATAACTGCTGCTATAAAATATACGAAATAATTTAATTTGGACATTTAACATTATTTACCATCTTAGCTTTGAGATTATTATTAATCCTAACCTTTATTGTAAAGAAAACATAACATGATTATGTGTATAGAAGGTTCCAACGGGGTTTGTGTGAAGAGCACGCAGGGGTTTCCCCTAGTTGTAAATAAAATAACCTTAAAGTTAAAGAAACAAACTATTCGGAAATCACAAAAATCTGAAAATAAAAAAATTAATTACATTATATTCAAAGATCAATCTCTGTCATTTAAAACTACTTACATATTCCATAGAGTTGCCGATATAGTGCATTACTAGTAGACATAGCACGGAGTAGGGAATCATATTCACTCCGGTTTAGCAGTTGAACTGCGAGAGTTACCGTGTTGGTCCACCACACCAGTCACTGACGTATAAACAATGTAATTTACGATTACGTGGAATTTAAACTATTAAGGATGTAGTAAATATACCGCATACACACACATTGTACGAGTTTTGTCAAAAGATGGTTGTTATTGTTTATTGGCAGGACTGGGAAACGATGGAATTACGCTCCAAATAATGTTTTGTTTTCATACCGCGGTCGACAAATACAAACTAATTATGTTATGCAAGACGTAATTTCTATAAATCGTATGTACATTTTTGGCTCCGCACGCCTACCCCGTTGGAACCTTCCATCACATAATCATATTATATTTTCTTTATAATAAAGCTGTAGGATTAATAATAATCCAAAGCTAAGATGGTATATAATGTTATAAGGACCATGATCGGTGCTCATTTGCTACTCCCGACCTTGGGTCTTACCATAAGGGCCACTGCAATTGTTTTTTTTTGCTTTGGAAGTTCGCTAATAATTGAGTGTGTATGAATTAGTGTGTATGGTTTGAGGTGTTATTAAAATTTGTATAATATGTGATGCACTCTAACGGCCGCATTTTAAGTCCGATTTGGTTGAAACGTTGGTTTTATAACGTTGGCTTTGAACTTCTATGGTATTTTACGTTTTCATCAATTTTGGGGGCACCAAGCGAGCTATAAGATAACGTACAAAAACTAAATATGCAGAATAACATCCTACATTTATATTTAAAAAAAAAAACTCAAAAACAAATTTATTCTCGTAGGAAAAATCTAAAAAAAAGTCACTTCCGCTCAAAAAAACGTGCTTCCGATTGTTGGATATTTTTTTGCTAACGAACTCGTCCGAGCTACGTAGACAACCAACATGTGTACCGACAGAGATAATAATACCAGTACCAAATTTGACCCAAATCGGACTTAAAATGCGACTGCTATAGTTCGAACACATATATACGTAATGAATCATGAATTTTTAATGAAATCATATATTCATATATATTTTTTTATATATGAAACGAGCTCTGGGGACCATAATCGGTGATCATTTGCTACTCCCGACCTTGGGTCTTACCATAAGGGCCACTGCAATAGCTCATTTTTACTTTCTCACTATACAGTATAGAGAAAGTATAGTGATCGCAAAAAAATGGATGTTGAAATTTTTGTGGAAATATCCGTTTTGGGACCCCCTAAGTCCAAAAAAGTGGCTTTTACAAAATGTATGTCTGTATGTATACAAAGCTAGAGAGAAAACTATTTAATCGATTTCAACCAAATTTGCACCAGGCATGTCAAGTAGGCCTGTATAGATACACCAAAAAGGGTTTTGAAAAATTTTGACAAACAACCCCCTTTTTGGCCAAAAAATCTGTTAATATTAAAAAGCGGCTTTAACGATTTTGATAAAATTTGGCTTATTTGTAGCTTTTAATGTGCCCTACCATATGCTAAAAACCGCATCTTTCTAAAAATTCTCGTTTAACTAATAATAATAATAATAACTGATTTTTGGGGTTTTTTTGGCCATAAAGGGGTTGTTTTCCAAAACCTTTTTTCGTGCATCTATAAAAGACCTAATTGACGTGTTTGGTGCAAATTTGTTTGATATCGATCGAATAGTTTTCTCTCTAGATAATATTTATTAGTTAATCTCTAACTTAAATAGAAAATCACCTCTCCTACCCCACCATACAAGACACAGTGAATCTGTTTAATAATTTCAATATGTTTGTGAGAAAGTATGTGCCAGTTCCTGGTACCAATTATTCCTATGCAAATTTGCTAACAATACGATAGTTTTTGAGGTTCAACTAGAGAAAGTCAAACCTGTCCAAAATTACTAGAAATATACAATAAATTTTTGTTCGTATTTGAGGGAAAAAAGGCTTAGCTTTGTTTCAATCCGTATGGGAAGCAGCGGTGAGATTTTGTTCATGTAGTTAAAGTTGCCTAACATCAAGGCGTTATTGATGCAATGTACTGCATAGATTCACCTCAGCAAAGTTAACCAAAGATATACTTAGCAGAATTATTGTTTAAGTGGTAAGCTTGTTTACCCGTGGATATCCTTACAGTACCGCTCCATACCCCCTCCCCATTTACGGTACATAATAAGGGTTTCATCTTTAAAATAGGAATTAGTCGTCCAAAAACGTATTTATTTTTCATTTTTATTCCAAAATAAAAGTAGCGAAAATGTGGAGGTTTTAAATCAAATCTATTTGTGTTAATAAATTAAAAAATAAAGTACTGGTTTAATTTCACAACGGCTTCGTTGTTTCAAAAGTACTTATAAGTGATAATTCAATTCCAAAGAACTGGAAACAACGCCAAGTAACTTATTTGTTTGAATAGTTTAACAATATACTTTCCCAGGCAGGGAAGGCAAAGGTACACAAGCTCATACAGCCGTGAATGTGATAAAAATAATTTGTTTGATACAATTTTGTATGGAAAAATCGCGTGTGTAAAAAACATAAACCCAAGTCCTAAAAAATCTATTTTTATATTTATTGCCATAGCAACCAACCGCATAAAATAACAGATAAAACAGCTGATTCGGATAACCAGCTTAGCAACATAATTTTAGGTCATTCCTCTCATTTTATAATAAACTAGGAGAAACCCATGCGTGCTCCGCATGCCATCCCCGGTGGAACCTTCTATACACATAATCATGTTATGTTTTCTTTATAATAAATGTGTAGGATTAATAATAACCCCAAAGGTAAGATGGTAAATAATGTTAAAATGTTCAAATCAAATTATTTCGTATATTTTATAACAGCAGTTATAATAAAGGTTAAAAGAACCAGCAAGGCTCAGATCTACACTTTAATGAAAGCCTAACCTAAAATTTAGAAATACAAAAAAGTTGTTACAAAGTTAGAAATCAGCTGTTAATGGAAATATTAGAGCAAACAGCTGTTTTATCTGTTATTTTATTCAATTGGTTGCTATGGTAATGACTGTAAATACATTCAAGAAATTTGTGTTGGTTCATCAGTCTAGGCCTAACATAAGAATTTTGTCCGACTAAATTTACAAATATTGAAATACTAAATGTTTTTGTCAAAATGAATTACATCCTATGATACTCAGGGATAGTGTTGCTTCTTACTTTCTCCCCCCTATACGTAGTAGCCTATATGGAGAAAGTTTGTTTTCGTCCAAATTTTCGAATTTGAATTTAGTGGAATTATCTGTTTTAATGCTCCCCGAACCCACAAAAATTGTTTAGTGGAATTATCTGTTTTAGTGCTCCCTGAACTCAAAAATATTTTTAGTGGAATTATCTGTTTTGATGCTCCCCGAACCCCCAAAAATTGTTTAGTGGAATTATCTGTTTTAGTGCTCCCTGAACTCAAAAATATTTTTAGTGGAATTATCTGTTTTGATGCTCCCCGAACCCACAAAAATTGTTTAGTGGAATTATATGTTTTAGTGCTCCCTGAACTCAAAAATATTTTTAGTGGAATTATATGTTTTGATGCTTCCCGAACCCCTAAAAATTGTTTAGTGGAATTTTTTGTTTTAGTGCTCCCTGAACTCAAAAATATTTTTAGTGGAATTATCTGTTTTGGTGCTCCCCGAACCCCCAAAAATTGTTTAGTGGAATTATCTGTTTTAGTGCTCCCTGAACTCAAAAATATTTTTAGTGGAATTATCTGTTTTGGTGCTCCCCGAACCCCCAAAAATTGTTTAGTAGAATTATCTGTTTTAGTGCTCCCTGAAATCAAAAATATTTTTAGTGGAATTATCTGTTTTGATGCTCCCCGAACCC
>JAGFPH010007001.1:58301-70470 GCA_018207615.1 Philaenus spumarius | reverse complement strand
TACAAATATTTTAACTTTCACAAAAAAACAAGGAAAGGATAACCATTTAAAGTTAGCTGTCAAATATATAGTTTACAAGATACCAATGGTGGCCCGTTTAAAAAAGACAATTATAAAAATAAATATTTGTCTTTTTTCCTTTTTTTCCAACATGTTAGCCCACGGATTGGAAAAATTTATCAATAAATTAAATAGCTACAAATACCTGCTTTTTTGTCTTATCCAATCCTAAAATCACTTTGTGACTATAGCGGTTTCGGGTAACCTAAGTACCCAACTACAGATAACAGAAACAAATAAAAATAATTCCCTTCATGAGGTCGTCAAATACATTAAAGTCAATACACAAAACAAAAATCACAAAAACACGTCACGAAACATATTAAAACACTTTTTTTTAAACACATTAAAAACATGGATTAGGCCTAATCACGCTAACCGGTCACGGTAAAACGTTCAATACGACTCATTATATGATTCGAACCTGCGCCAATTGTTTGAAACATGACTAACAACTCTGGTCCTCACCTCAAACACCAGTGAATCGTGTCGTGTACAATTAAACCCAAAGAGTAGAATAAGCATTGGCCATCTGGCCTGGAAGAAACTACTCTGTGAGGAATAGATACTCCATTAACGTGTATGACCATTGTTGTAATATGAAGCTAAATTTTATATTTAAGTGAGTAATAATAAGTTACAGTAAAATAAAACAATTTACAATATTACTTTGTCAAAATGTACAAAATGTAAAATTTTGTCTAAACTTACTTCAGTTAGACAAAAATCAATCTTCTTTACAAAACTTAAAACGCACAAATAGGCTATAATAATTATAACATATTGAATTATTCTTAGAATTCTATGTAGAGTGCATACACTAATACCTCACTCATAATCATTAGTCACTAAATAAATAATGCTCACTTTTAAATGGTTACTATTTTTGGTATATTTATTATAATATACTTATTATATAATATGTCGCCTATTCCCTCTCCACGCGCTTACTTGTCTATATATACTATGTATCGCCTATTCCCTCTTCACGCGCTTACTTGTCTATATATACTATGTATCGCCTATTCCCTCTTCACCCTCTGACTTGCGTCTACGCAAAAAGTTTGCGTGACGCGAGATTTCAGAAACATAGTCAAGCGAAAGTGCCCAACGGGCCAATAGAAGTTATCACTTCGAAAATGTTTTGGAGAAAAAATAAAAAAGATTAACTTTATCAAGGCATCAAAGCACGTTTTGATGAACATTATTATTATTTTCGTGAACTAGTAGTGTCAGAGGACAAGGCATAACTAGTGCAGAAACTCCACGCATCCCACTCCTCCTACTTTGATACATTACAATGTAGACAGGCTAAAGAGTGTCTTGCAGCGAATAATGTCGAAAGCTTTAGGCGAAAGCATAAAACGTAATTTATTATTGAATCGCTTTCTTTAGATTTATTACATATTTAAAGTGGATTCCTTTTAATACACCTTAACGGCGCAGTGGTGGCGCGTCGTTCTAAATGATAAACCGTGCTAATAATCACTTAGTGAACTTTATTAAAACGGACAATTTATCTTGTCTTCGTTTACGAAAATACCTGTAATTATTTTTATTTTATTTAAACCTATAGCGGTGACGAAATAACCGCGTAAAAAATTACATTTTGTTTTTAAAAATACGAGTATCTCCTGTGGTCAAAATGCGACCAATTGTAACAAAATTCAACTTGTTTTTCACCTTTTTAATTTATTAAAAGTATTCAAATTCTCAATTCAATTACCATCTCCACGTATCTTAACAATATTACTTTCATTTATTATCAGGGATGACAAAAATAAAAAGCCTAAACAAAACTTCATAGTTTAATTACAAACAAACATACACAGCAACAAATCAGACCTAAAACACATCAACAATAACATAAACTAAATCAACTGTTGACAGTTGAGTAAAGTAAAGTTACTTATTTATTTGAAACTCAATTAGTTATCAGCTGTTTAGAACAAATTATTTCCTATTAATTTAGTTATAGCATACCGATGCAATTTTAAAACTCGGAATGTAACTAAAATAAAAGTGTAAATCAAATATTTAGCTTCACAGTGACTTAGAACTTGAAATTATCTTTTAAATAAAACAAGAATCGTCAAAATCGGTTAAATATTAAATTTAGGGCGTGAGTGAATAAAAAGCAGGATTTTTTAAATATATACATTTTACACTATTTACAACATTGAGATAACGACACTTACTGTCATAATAATAATTGTTCTGCTTTGCATTTTCTGCGTATATTTAAAGGATGTTCTAAATAAAAAATGAAATCAAGTCAAGTATGGAACTATGGGACTTCGCTATTTTATAGATAAAACACGAAAATTAGGTCATACGCACGCATCCTTTGAACGAAAGACACAAACTTTCAAGACGACGTAATAAAACATACAGGATGTCTTTTTTAAATGGGTCACCAATAGAATCTTGTAATCTATAAGTCTGACAGCAAACTTTAAATGGGGAACCTTTCTTTGTTTTTTGAGAAATTAAAAAATATGTAATTAAAATATTTGTAAATGGCCGCCAAATGGAAGAAACTTTTGAATTTCTTATGGAACAACCTGTAATTTATAATGATTTTGGATTTTACAAGTTATTTTAAGACTTTTTTGTTCTTGGCGTTTTTGATACTACTAAACTTTTAAGAGTTAGAGGGGTTTAAAGTATTTAAAACACCCTAAAAGAGTAGAAGATATTTTGTATGGAAACGTTTTGAACCAATGAAAACGCTCTCAACACTAACATAACATTGCTTGGACAAAAAAATAACTTTTAAAAATCAAAAAATACGTTATTGTTATTATTTTAAAACCATAGTAGGCCTACAGAAGAAATAAATGGCAGAACAACAAATGTCGCATGACATGAAAAATGAAGTTGATGCCGGTAACATGTAATTCCTCTGTATTATGGTTTTAAAAAATAATAAAAACCATATTTGTTGATTTTAAAAAGAGATTGGTTTTTCTAAACAATGTTTTACTATTGTTAAGAACGTTTTCTTTTGTCCAAAACGTTTCCACACGAAAATATCTTCCGCTCGGTTAGGCGTGTTTTATCAAAACTTTATAACGCTATAACTTTTAAACAGTCATATCAAAAAACACCTAGAACAAAAGTCTTAAAATAGCTTGGGAAATCAAAAATCATAATAAAATACATGGTATCCCATAAGAAGTTCGAAAGTTGACCGCCATATTGGAAAATGACGGCCATTCCCACATTTTTAACTATATATTTTTTAATTTCTCAAAAAAACAAGGAAAGGTTCCCAATTTAAAGTTTGCTGTCAGATTTATAGTTTACAAGATTCCAATGGTGGCCCGTTTTAAAAAGACAATAATTATAAAAATAAATGTTTGTCTTTTTGTTCTCTATAGACTCAAGAACTATTCGACAGATTTCACTAAAACTTTCAAAGTTTTTCCATATCATTGTCAGGAATGTTTTGAGTTTACAATTGTAAGGGGTTGGTACACCTACAACAAATATAAATTAAACTAACTTCCCACAAGCTATAAAGCTATGTAGTATTATTTTTCACTGATATTAAAAAACCATTTGCAATTTGATTGCTTAAGTTAAAGGGATGAACATGCTCAAAAACAACTGAAAAATTTCACAATTTAAACATATTGGTAGCAGGATTGTTTAGAGATAAGTCAACCTCTGTGATTTAGGTTTTACATTTTTAAATCCTGTGTATATTATTGGTGTTGCTAGAGGATGTATGCGGTCAGTTAATAATTTGTCCTGTAGTCTATTTGTGCTCAACTTGTGATTTCTTTACACTCATTTAAATAGGGCTTTTCTTTTGAAATGATTTTTTTTTAAATCAGGTTTTGATTTAAAATCTATATTGGTTCAAAATTTGAGTTTTTACTTTGGATTGTTGTTTTGTAAAAGAAGTTTTAGTTTGTTACCTTTTATTATTTTTACACACACGAATATTAAAAAACAGAACAATCAGTAAGTATGCACAAAATACTTTCTTTGCCCAACCTTCTTTAACAAAAGGGTCTGTGCAACGACAGGGATTTCGATGTTTTGCCTCAAGACCGTAGCCAGGGGGGGGGGGGTCAACCCCACCCCCAAAAATCCCGAAATTTAGTAATAAAAATTAACACTCGGTTTAAAAAGTGCAAATTAAATTATGAAATAAACAAAACACCAGAGGATCCAGCAACATATTTTACATCATTGTGCATTGCACACATACTGATATTTAGATTTATTTTATTAAACTACAACGTAAAATACACATGGATGCAGTAGGTTACAGCCTTACTCTCTTGTGAGCTTGATCTGATCTATTCATTAAATAAAAAAACTATGAGGGTTCAACAAAAATACTTTACTCTAACAAAACATGCAATGCACTGTGTATTGAACGTATTGTGTATTGAGGTTGGCGTGCAATGCACTGTGCGTCGGCCGTTACTCATAGTGTTCAGTGACAAGCTCACATGTGCGTCCTTAGCAGTGAACGCGTTAAAAGGGTTTAAATTCAAATCCCCGGTCCTGACCCCCCCCACCCCCGAAAATTTTTCCTGACTACGGCCTTGTTTTGCCTTACTCTTCTTAAAAGTAGTCTTATAGTTACCAAATTCACTGAATGTACTATTCCGAGATCTTTCGTACTAGAATGAAGTTTTTTGGAGTTTTATCTAAATAAATAAATATAGAATATTGTTCAGCACAATTTTTTTTTTACAAATTGGTTCCCCCAAAATAGATCAAAACATAAAATACCATAAAAAAGCGAGTTTGTGCGCTGTGAGCGAAGCGAAGCAGTCCATAAACCAAGGCCGCAAAGTCGACTTGTAAACTCGCAACGCGCATGTTTCCGCTGCGAACGGAACGAAGCAGCGCGTGAGCCGGGGGGGGGGGGGCGCAAACAAATCCTACTAATGTGATTCGTACATGCAGGCAGCTATTCAGCGTTTACGTGGCCAATTTTCCAATAGTTGAAACACTAAAGCACATAATAAACTTGATTTTGGAAATTCGCTCGACTCTCGTTCGGCTGCGTGATCGCATTATTTTTGTATTGTTAAACAATTTGTGGTGTTTGTGAAAGATAGGGCAACCGTGTTCTAACCGAACCAACACCTTTAGATCTGTGTTGGGGAAAAATATCGACCGTATACATAAATACGAAACATTAGGTTTATTTCTGTAGTCAGTATTCTACTTGTACTTAATACTCTGAAATACCTTCGACGTTAAATAAAAGTTTCCAAATGGAAAGTGTATTACTAAATGTGGGCGGGTTTTATGGACAGGTGCGAGGAGATGAAACATAAAAAGATAGACATAAATGTTTTATGAGGAGTAGTTTTGGGCAGAGACAGAATATTACAGCGAGTGTATGGGTAGGAAGCAACCTGAACTTTAACAGATTTTTAACACCAGATATCTGTACCAATATTGTAAAGAGGTAAAATTTGTTTGTTTGTTTGTATGTAGGGGGTAATCTGTGGAACTACTGAACCGATTGAAAAAATAGTTTTACTAAAAAAAACTACACTATCCCTGAGTACATTTTGATAGAAATATTTTTTATTTATAAATTTAGTCGGAAAAAAATCTTAGGTTAAACCTAGACGGATGAACCAACACATTTATTTACATTCATTACCATAGTAACCAATTGAATAAAATAACAGATAGAACAGGTTTTTGCTCCAATATTTCCATTAACAGCTGATTTCAAACTTTGAAGCAATTATTTGTATTTCTAACTTTTAGGGTAGATTTTTATTAAAGTGTAGACCTGAGCCTTGCTGGTACTTCTAACCTTTATTATAACTTGCTGTTTTAAAATAATTTACGAAATAATTTGATTTGAACATTTACCATTAATCACCATCTTAGCTTTGGGGTTATTTAATCCTACACCTTTATTATAAAGAAAACATAACATGATTATGTGTATAGAAATTTCCAACGGGGTTTACACACTCGTCATTCATAAATTCAAGAAAGAAATACCGATGTTACATAGTCTAGTGAAAATGGATTAAAACCAAAAGGATTAAAATTGCGGGGATACAAACTATGTTTATTTTCATATAAAGTGTCACAATGGGCCTCAGATGAGGGATTTATGCTTTAAACGGTGTGTTTTTCTTTGTAGAATATTTTCACCAAATTGACAGTTAAAGGGTTTCTGGAATAAACTATTAATTTCATTATTTCTGATTGCCTTACTGAACTGGTTAATTTTACTATAAATTTACTTTTTTTGGATACTTACAGCTCTCAGTCCTTAGGTGGCGAAACGTACGTCACCAGCAAATAAAAAAGGAAAATAAAGAACTGAGAGCTTGTAAGTATACAAAAAAGTAAATTTATATTAATTTAATTCCATACAGTAGTAGAAGTTAAGGTCTATGGAGTAGCTTTATTAACACATCCGTCTAAACATTATATTGAATAAACCACATGCACGCCTTACAAGAATCACTACGAGATGGGTTGGTAATTGCGTCCATGCTTTGTAATTAAAACTACTTGGTACTCTGGAATGAAAACATTCTCCACAATGCCAGCTACGTAAGTCTGTATTCGAAGTAGGAGACGGTTGTATTATTTCAACGCTACTGAACTCCACGAAGATGAATGTTTATATTGCTTAAAACAAACTTTCATCACAGATACATCATACAGATGGATTTCGAAAAACGTTCCAGTTTATAGTTTGAGTATTATAACTGTAATACTCTGAAGATGGCGACCTTAAGCCGCATTTACACCGGAGTTGTCAACATGTTTCCAGCAAGTTGAGGCAACTTGTTGCCAGTTTTAAGAAAATGTTGACAACTTTTGCATGTTGCCAACACAAATTTCGTTTCCCATCGGTTGTCGGTAAAGATGGCAACAAGTTCGCAACTTTCCCCACTCCGCCTTCGCGCGCCAGACAGCGCGTCATCACTCCAGTTGTAGTCAAGGCCAAGTCCATTAACGTGTGTTTGTGTATTTAAAGGTCAGGTGCAGTTGTTGTAGGTTTTATGTTTATAATGGAAAATGAGGGTGTTGAATGGTCGCGTGTAAAAATAACTGAACTGATAGAAATGTTTAGGGAAAGAGAGGTTATTTGGAAAGAAATAGTTGTTCCCATATTTACGTAATCGCTGTCAAATGTTCCCTGTGGTGTGTAGGATGAACTAGATGATTCACTCCGTCTTTAAAAGTTTTGGAGACGAACACAGGCCAATACCACCTTATCAGCATGTTCAGGTTCAAGCATCATGGGTTTTCTTAGTACACAGGTATTGCTTTTCTGTAGTTCGTGTCACGTTTCTGGATTTTATATCCTGCCATCGTTATCAAGCACTCAAAGTCACAACTTGACATCCTCAAAAAGTGTTTTGTATGCTTCCGTCGCACCTCAGTTCACCTGACAAAGGATCACTGTCATCTTTACGTAAGTAAGATAATAAGTCAATCCCACTATCTTCTCTCTGGCCCGCAAAGAACGCCTCACCCAATATCTTCTGGAACGTCTCTGATAATGGCTGGCCAAGATTACACAAGCAGCCACAGCTAGAGTAGCATCCTCTGCAGTAAACATCATGGACGCAACTGAAATAACAGGCGAGTGAAATGTATTGGGTTAAAAATAAACTGTTCACGTGATCAAATTATTTGCGCAAATTATTTTGTTGCCAACCTGTTTTCCACTAATTGCCAACATGTTGTCAACTTATTGTCAACCTGTGCGTCCACTTGTTGTCAACATGTTGGCAATAAATTTTGTTGGAAACATTTGGTGTAAACGCGACTTTATCGTTGATGCGGGAAAATTCGGAAGGATGCGCGCGCTTTCTGAATCCACCGACGTGGTGTTCGTCATGTGCTAGCTCTAATAAGTGAGATGAAAAATTCCTTCTACTGAGCCTACAATATGTGGAAAAGGCAAGACGATTAACACGGCTAGGCTACATACAGATCTTTGTAATCTCTCACAAATAAAATAGTGCTTCGTCATACATCACACTTGCATTTAATTAAAACAAACACACTCACAATAAATAACTACGACCGTGGTACAGTATGTATTAAATAACTACGTGGCACGAACGGACTCGACGTGGTAGTCACGTGACATCGGAAAGTGTCGAGTGTTCGCGGAAACACCCGAGGCACTACCGAATTTTGGAAGAGCATGGCTACACTGTCTTGTCAGATCCTCTCTGGTCCGCTCCCCTAACTTTCGTCAAAATGCGGACGAATGCTCCCTGGAGGATACTTCCGCACCGGGCCGGAGAGGATAGGACCGGACCGATACCGACAAGTGTAGCCGTACCTTTAGAGATCCCACGTCCTCAGTACATAAAGTATTTGATGGTGTACCCAGGCATTTGTATTATTTGTGTTATTATGCGCGTTTATATGTGTTATGTTGTAGTATAATTTATTTTAATGTAAAAACTACCTCAAATGAGCGATAATCTGAAGATGGAACGAGTTCCGAAACGCTCCCTGTAAAGAAAGTAAACTACAGATATCGGCGTGAATCCTGGCACTCGGCCTCGCCCTGGCTCGATGGGCCGGGGGTATGGGGGAAGGGAGTAAGTGGAGAAAAAAACATTATCCCACACCGCTTCCTAATGTGACTCGTCCTTCAAACGAACTACCTGTAGTGGATGTTTGTTGGCGTGCGAAGCACGCAATGCATTGTGTATTGAAAATATTCCCAATACGGGGGTTGGCGTGCGAAGCACGCAATGCACGGTGTATTGAAAATACTCAAAACATGAGGGTTGGCGTGCGAAGCACGCAATGCCTTGTGTATTGTAAGTACTCCCAATACGGGGGTTGGCGTGCGAAGCACGCAATGCCTTTTCTATTGAAAATATTATCAATACGCGGGGGTTGGCGTGCGAAGCACGCAATGCCTTTTGTATTGGAAATATTTCCAATACGGGGGTTGGCGTGCGAAGTACGCAATGCATTGTGTATTGAAAATACTCCCAATACGGGGGTTGGCATGCAGTGCACTGTGCGTCGGCCGCTTCTCATAGTGTTCAGTGTCAAGCTCACATGTGCGTGTTAGCTGTGAACGTGTTAAACAGAGATGTACCAAGTACTGATGTTTTTATCCAGGTTAGTAGCGGTTTACTCAAGTGAAAGCTTTCGCGCCGGTATCTGTACGTGAATTACAAAAAAGCCCACAGACGGACATAACACAACTATCCTTTATATTTTCAATTGTGGATAAGATAAACCTTTTCAGTTGAACTATAATTTGCAACGGTGTATGCCATAAATACACGAAGAATTAGGCAGGTTGATAGCTTTATATTGTATTTATTCCATTTACCTTCAGAGGAATGAAGCATTAAGTTAATGGATTTGATAATGTTCGGTTTCTCTCGACTAAACGCCCGACCAAGATATGAACCGAAACTATTTGAATTATACTGTATATATGTCTAAAGCGTTTGAATTAATACGTTACACACCATAAAGCAAATCGGAAGAAAAATGGGGTGGAAAAGTCCAACCGGGAATGTTTATCAAGGCATGAAGAATGAGATATTTTATATTGTGCACACGGTGCATATTGATAAATAAATCAACTAAATATTCTTTGGGCGAAGGAAAAGCTATTGCTTGCCGAGGTGAAACAGTTTCTAGACAATAAACAAAATATTAAAGTTCCGTGTCGTGAAATAATGGAGTGGAAATTTGTGTATCAAAGGTTTTTGTTGCAACGATTTTAATAATCTATTAGAAATCTAAATAAAATTTATAAATAACTAGCTGACCCGTACGGCGTTGCCCGTGGTTGTTAGTATGTTCAGTCTTTTTGACGTAATTGTATTCTTTTTAAGTGTTCGTTGAATACCCGTGCGTATCCTACTGTGGTCATGAAAAAAGGCTACGCTATTTAAGAAAGCACTGAAAATTGTATTCCTGTAAACTACTATCTAACATGAAAAAGCTTTAAATATATCGTTTTAATTTATATTTTTTACTAATTTTGACTTTCACTTAATTTCATTGACAATGTTGCGAGCACCTACAGCCTAAAAGGAAGCTACGTACCAAATTTCATTCCAATTCGTTCTTATAGGAGTTTTTAGTAACTTTGACCCCCCCCCCCCAAACAGCCCTAAAATTTCTAATTTCTTTTAACCCTTTCTTAGCGAGGGTTTAAATTAGCTGGGGGTCGTAGAAAAGATATTTGAATCACTTTGTAACATCCGCGTTATTTTAGGATGTAACAAACTGGTTCAAATAGAGTTTGTAATTTTAAATGTAAGGCCTAATTAGTACAAGATATTGTTTAGTATTTAAATATACAATTATATATGAAAATAAAGCTACGAATGTGATATTTCAATGGCATTTAGTTTAATTCAGATTGTTTGTTTAGTTTTCAATATAATAAATGTTTAAACTCGTGTATGTTTATGGTTATGCATGGTGTCAAATAATTTGTTTGTTATTATTATTATTGATAGCGAAAATATGTTTTGAAAAGTATTAAAAAATTCATAGTTATGATATATTTTATATAAACAATATTTTAAACAGCATATCTCTAAGTAGGCCTATATAGATATTTAATAACCAATGTTTGAGTTGAACTATAATTCTGTAAGCATTTTTCGTTGATTTTTTCCTTGTGTTTGTTTATAGTTTTTCAATCTAACCTTAAAAAGATGTTAGTTTTGAAGAGTATTAAAGTGATTATAAATTTGCTAAGTAATGTTGCTATGGTAATGATTGTAAACAAACATAGCGTGTTGCTAAGCTTTTTATACGAACAGCTGTTTTGTAAGCTATGGTTTTGAGTTCATACAGAAAAGGCTGTTGAGTTTCTTCCAAATTTGAAACTTTTTCGGAAAACTTTTCAAATTTTTCTTTAAGTATAATCCTTCTATAAACTACTGCAAACATTTTAAGACCAAAATTAGCCAAATCGGTCCAGCCGTTCTCGAGTTTTAGCGAGACTAACGAACAGCAATTCATTTATATATATATAGATTTGACCACTCAGTTGAACCGCTGACGAGAACCAAGCGAATTTCATCAATTAAGTTTATATGTTTTAAATTCAATCAACTATTTGAGAAATTCATCTACTCACGAAGGAGCTGAATAGGTGCCTCGTGTACGAAATATATTGGCAGAATTTGTTTGCCTAAGCCTCTCAGCTTCGTTCCACTCGCAGCGGAAACCTAACTTTGCTAGTTTGCACATCGCCCTTGCGGCCTCTAGTTACGGTGATCAGATGCCCAGGCGGTAAAATCCCCCCCACGTGGGTTTGAACCGGGTACTTTTGTGGTGTTTTACGTTTTGAACGATTTTGGGGTAACCAGCGTAAAACAACAAAATGCTCAGAATAATATCCTGCATTAATTTATTTAGATAAAACCTCAATAACGTTTCATTCTAATACGAAAACATCTGGTGTGCACATCACACAACTTTCCTTACCAAAATAGATGCTGTATCAATTATCAAATTTCTCGAGCGAGAGATTGATGACACCATTTTCGAGTTAATAGGAGTATCCGTTTCGAAGAAAGCGGTACTAACTTCAAAACGGTTAATCCCACGGACCTGATTTTGGTCTCAATCGATTTCTAACCTCACACAATGTCAAATTTGATACCAAATACGGCTAGTTTAAAAAAAGTCATTTTTACCCCCAAAAACGCCCTTTTTGGGGGCAATTTTTGAAAAAATGGAAAAAGTTGAGTGGGGTATCGTTTTTGACATTATTTTGGACGCTGAATCGAATGAGGCCATTTTCAAGTCGATAGGAGCAGCCATTTCAGAGATAAAAACAAAATAACTTGGTTTTTGTAATAACTTTTTTCAACGAATTTTTAACGGTCTTTCGCGTACATAGGGTGTTAAGGGGGTCGGAGTAGAGTATGTTAGCAAAGTTTAATCAAAATCGTTAGAGGGAATTTGGAGTAAATACCAAAAATGTGTTAAAAACTGCTCCCACGGTAAGAAACCACCTCCGATTTGCTTCAAATTTACATGGGTTTAATTGTTTACATGTTTGAAGATATCCTGTAAATTTCAGTTCGATCCGTCCAGCCGTTTGCCCTGTGCACTCCGGACACACACACACACA
>JAGFPH010007001.1:11790-22061 GCA_018207615.1 Philaenus spumarius | reverse complement strand
TTAAATACAGTTTAAAACCTCAAAGCGAATCTTATAACGTATTATAGAATACATTAGTACTATAACTCATATTAAAAGAAATCAACTTCATAAGAAATTATAACGATTGAAGATGTAAACATAACCCCAAAGTATAATATACGCTGTGTTTTGTTAAGTATTACAGATGGCGGGTGAAATCAGCTGTTATATTTTATGTAAATCACGTACGTACATACGGACGTACACTCGCTTTTATAGGAGTTGATCATGCTAAGTGCGTGGAGGTGTTTTTAATGCATGTTTTAATTGGACATTTTTCTAAATTTTGAATTCAATCTCGGTACAAGTTTTTTTTTTTTTTTTATTTATTTTGACATATATATTAGATTGACTACAATCTTAAGCTACTGCTCAAATAATTAATACATATACAAGAGAGCGAAAAATGTATCGAAACCTAAATCACAATCTAGATTCTAACTACGTAAACCTTACTAGGTATCTAAAACTTCACTATCGAGGTAGATCCTGAGGCTTCGGTACAAGTTAAGAGATTTATTGTAACTTCGATATTGAGTTTCAAGACAATATGTTGTAAATTTATGAAATCGGAGCATGGGCGCCCATATGATATTTTCTAGGGGGATGGGGCTAGACCGGTGTATGGGGCTTAACACGTTCACTGCTAAGGACGCACATGTGAGCTTGACACTGAACACTATGAGAAGCGGCCGACGGACAGTGCATTGCACGCCAACGTATTGGGAGTATTTTCAATACACAGTGCATTGCAGCTCTTGCTTGAACTCTTGTAAAAAATAAAATAAGTATATGTAAAATCAAACGGCACATAACATTTAAAACATATTTTAGTGCTAATCTCTTTAAAGAAAAATACCTGACTATAATTAATAATATACATATTTCCTTTCCCAGGGAGCAAGGGGGGGGGGGTAGTGGCGCCCATGAATCGGAGTTGTTTGAACTATGAATGTGGACTGTACGTACCCATATTTTTGCTTAACTACTGGTCCAAACATTAGCAAGACCTTCAGATTTGTATGAAACAGTTTTTCGAACAATGTTCAAGGTTCTGTTTGGCCTTTACAACAAAATACTAATTATTACAATTTGTATTTCAAATGCCAAGCTCTACACTCGGCTCTTTAATTTGCAACAAACATTACCTTTCAGCGTCGGCCACACAGATTGCTACGGGTACATGCAAACGTTTTAATTGGTCGTTTAAAATGTCACTTTAAATTGATCAGATTGCATCCTGTTTTTCATGTGTCCTTCGTCATTTGTATCCGGTCGTGATTTGACAGTTTAAATATACCTTCTCAATATGTATCATGTTGTATCATCAACATAGTAGAGTTTAACCGTGTGCTTTGAAAGTCGGTATAAGGCGAATTGAAATTTGTTTAATTTTTAAAATTGTATTTATTGAAACGGAACCTAGTCCATCTATCTAGAGATATTGGCGGGAATACTGGCACTCGGCCTCGTCCTGGCTCGATGGGCCGGGGGTGTGGGGAAAGGGCGTAAGTGGAGAAAAAAACATTATCCCACACCCCGCTTCCTAATGTGACTCGTCCTTCAAACGAACTAGTGGATGTTTACCTCACCCTTAACACGTTCACTGCTACGCAAATTTCGTATTTTCTATGTTGGGAACTGACTTTTTATGTTTTTATATTTATAGCCTAAATGAGTTTAAATTACTTTATTTTTTATTTTTGAACCTTTCTATTTAATAATCACTAAAATATTTTAAAGCGGTCGCACATGTGCGTCCAAAGAACATAGGCTTAAAATTGGCGTGCAAAGCTCTGTGTATTGAAAATACTCCCAATATGAGGGTTGGCGTGCGAAGCACGCAATGCAATACAGGGGTTGGCGTGCGAAGCATGCAATGCATTGTGTACTGAAAATACTCCCAATATGGGGGTTGGCGTGCAATGCACTGTTCGTTGGCCGCTTCTCATAGTGTTCAGTGTCAAGCTCACATGTTCCTTAGTAGTGAACGTGCTAATAATTTTAATATGTTTGTGTGAATGTATGCCAGTCGGTAAAGGTAAATTTAGACCAAAAGTACCAGTAATTTGCAATACGGCTGATTTTTTTTTATAAGTACATTAAAGTATGTAGATTAACATAAAAAAAGTTTACCAGTCTATCGATTTCCCAAAGTCGAAAAAAAAAATCGATTATCATTTCTTTTTCGATTATCCTTAATATTTCGAGCTGGGATGAAGATAGAGGAAAATAAAAAATACCACCGTGTAGGGGAGGTATTTTTCAACAAAAAAGGTCATATGTATTTATTTCGTCCGAGCAATGGTTTGTCTGGAAAAAAATCGATAATGCATGTATGTATTTTGCAGCAGGGGAAATCACTAAAAGGGGACATCTTATTCATATATGAAGCGTTGGCTCATTCTAAATAGGCCGAATTTTAATATATCGAATTGAAACTTGACATAGGAGTTAAAATATGTATTTTAAACATTTATGCTGAGTCTCAGCTTGTTATCTTGAAAATTACCCGATCTAGAGCCACTTGACTTATTAATGGGTTTCTCGATTTTAGGAGTACCGGACCCACCAATTCATTTTAAACAGCTCCAGTTTAGAAAATTTTCAAAATATCAACCTGAAAGTTTTTTTACAAGTTAAATATATATATTCAAACAAGTTCAAGGAGTATAAACCTTTTTCATTATTTACTTTTAAAAGCACAAGTAAATTAAAAAAGTATAATTTTAGACCTTTTTAGATTTTCATCAAAACGCTTGAGTTGTGATCAGCTGCAGATTAGTCATTTTTTTAAATATAGTTTTTAAAATAAGTATAGCAAAAAACAATTGTATTTTCAACTTCTGTACCAATTTTTAAATCGATATGTTAAAAAATGTCGAAAATGGAGTCGTTGAATCCAAAAGTGTTATAGTTAAAACGAGATAGGTAAAACAGGAGACTATTTTCAAGCGCCTCGTTTTTAAAAATTACAAGAAAAAAATCGTTCATACTTACTAAGAATATTTATACTGGTGTACTCAACTTGTAAAACAAATTGGGTGTTGATATTCCAAAAATTGACGAAACTGGAATAGATTGAAATTAGTTCGTGGGTCCGGTACTCCTAAAATCGATAATCGAAATCGACTCCTAGATCGGGTCATTTTAGGAAGCTTAATGAAAAAAGCTTACATTTATAGGAGTTATTCCACGTTAAAATTTAGTCTAACATTTGTGTATTTTCATTTTTTTAGTTATAAATGTGACATAACATTAAGGGGGGCATACAATGAGTAAAAATTTAATTTGTAAAAATACAATTATATACAGACGAAGTCTGATCCACTTTTTTCTTTAAAAACATACATTTCGACAATTTTGCTGAATTTTGGATTGTACGAATAGAACAAAACTAAAATTAACTTAATTAAAATTTTATAGTTGAATATGTACACAATTAATTAGCGTCTATTAAATCAGAATGTATTTTCTGTTTATAATATAAATATTAATTATCAAAGTTCGTCACTGCCAACAAAAGCCAGTAGTTGTCGCTCAGCTGGCCAGCGTTACGGGTCACTATACATATTGACGTTTCCATTGTCGGAACTGCATCCTGCATTCATCATTTATATTCCGCATGGACTGAACTAATTAAATATAAATATGTCACGTGATGCAACTAGCTCATCTCTGTAGATCATTAATTATGTTTTCCAATTATTTGTCTCACTTTTGTCCCGGTTATTGTAGGAGTGTTGGTGTAGACTGTCACAGATTGTTTTTAAATTTTAGCGTCAAGAAGATAAGACTTACCTGTATCCATGAAATATGTTGTGGTCTTTATTTTTTTAAATCATGTTTTTAGAGTTTATTGTTATTGGATTTTTATGCCGTTTTCCTGAGGTCATTTACATCATAGCTGTACATCTGTGGTTGAAATATTACATACATTCTATACAGGGTGTCCAGCTTTTACTGTCCACAACTTTACGCGGTTATTTGTCAGCTAAAAACAAGTAAATAATAGAATATTGGCCAACATGTGTCCTATCTCGATCTGTTTTTCGTCTGTCCGTCTGTATGGGATTTTGTTCACAAATATCTCAGAAACGGTTTAAGATATAATCTTGAGACTGGGTATGAATATTCATCTACACAGGATACATTTCACTTACAAAAATTGTTTTCCTGAAACTATCCGTTTCAAAATGGCTGCAGTTGAAAATTTTCAACGTTAAATATCTAGAAAACCAACAATTTTACAAAAAATTTAGAGTGACAAAATTTTGAGACTATTTTAAGACCCAACGATATACAGGGTGTTTACAAACTCCCTGGAAATATTTTGTGTATTTGTTCCTTAGGTCAAGACAATCAAAGAACGTCATATAAATATGGGTCTGACATGCCTAGTTTTCTGTCTGTCCGTCTGTTTGTGTTTTTTACAAATTATTTTATAACTTGAGTACTATTTTAGATAGAAACTTCAAATTTGGCACGAACGTGTACCCTGGTAGGTGAAAAAAGTGTATACAATTTCGTTACGATATCTTAAACAGTTTCAAGATGGCGGCAATTTAAAATCTTTGATGTTAAATTTCTCGGAAACCGTAATTTTTATAAAAAAATGTTACCAGTAATAAAAAATGTAGAATTTTAAGGCGAACAAAATCATACTTTATTTGCTACAATCGGATAATAAATAACTGAGTAATGAGACATTTACTGAAATAAATATCATACAAAATTTACACTAAACAACAATTTGCCGTGTACAGTTGTTACATAATTAGGTAGACTTTTTTTGATTGTTTTGACCTAAGGAACAAATACACAAAAATTTTCCAGGGAGTTTGTAAACATGAACAGGGAGTTTGTAAACATCCAGGGTGTAAAAACACCCTGTATCTTATCTTCTAAAGCGAGAGATAATTGTTTGTCTGCTAAATGGATCTGGAATCTCCGTCTAAGGATTTTTCATTTTTTGATTTTATATGGAGCTTTTGGCCACGAGAAATCGATTGGAAATGGTCACCAGTCTGGGAAAATTCGTTTTCTACTTCTTTTTATTAAATTAAAAAGTGAAATTTGTCCATTTTAAACAATACAAAGCACAGCTGATGCAAATGTTTTCAATGCCATTACAATAATCATCTGCTTACTTTTAAACTGTATATTTTATTAGAGGTAAGCCTAATGTTGTATCTATTTATAGTTACCATGGCAACGAATACTTCTGCTAAATAAACATACCCTTTATTTAGTTGTTTAATGTTATAGGCCTAACCTAAACGATGTTCACGAAAATTTGCAATAATAGTTATTGACGTGAGCGAACTAGGCCCTAGGCCTAAATCGATATTGAAATATTAAACTTTAATTTAGGCCTGACTTATTTCTGAGGCATAGCGTTGAGATTATGGTTAATTCTTTAAACTGTATTTTTATTACAGGTAAGCCTAATGTTGAATATACCCTTTATTTAGTTATTTAATGTTATAGGCCTAACCTCAAAACTCAATAATCCAATATGTATTATTGAAATCATAGCCCTGCTTATAATCGAGCTTTAGCTCGGTCTCCTGGTACTAGTTTTTAATAATTGAGTCAAACAATGGAGATAACTCAAATTTAGTGGTCGAATGTGGAGAGATTTCTATATTTAAATAATTATAATAATTTGAATTCCAAAATTAGAATTTTGGTACTAATAATAATACTATAATGACTTGTACGAACTTTAAACATTAATGTGTTTGTGATTTATTTGTTACAGGTATATCTCATACACTGTTACAAGACTAAATAGAACGTTAGAATAAATCAAAGGTATGTATAGGATCAATTATTACAGGTATTATTTTTACAAAACTTAAGGGCTTAACACAAAACTTGAATGGATTGGAAAATCATTTACACCTGTAATAGTAAATTTACGAAAATTAAGAAGTCCGTATTTTAGCTTTTCTTTGATAAAAAGTGTTCTTATCCACCATGAGGCTTATACCATGGTTCTATCTCATTAAGTTTTTGAAATGGTAAATCAATTTATTACGCTTATATCGATTAGCATGTCCTTATCCATCTGATCATGACCGTTTCTTACGACTATATACAAGCTGGTTTCAGTAGACCCTAAAATAGTGCAGGGAATATGTATGATAACAATTCTAAATAGGAAAATAAATATCTTAATTTTCTCTAAATCATCTCTATATATAAAACCCAATCTTTGTTTCTTTGTCCTCTATAAACTCAAAAACTATACGACCGATATCGCTGAAAATGTCACAGTTTATCTGAATCATTGCCAGGAGTGTTTATACGTTACAATTACTACAGTATAAGGAGTTGAAATGGGGTTGCTACCCCTATACAATAAATGTAAATTAAACTAACTACTACAAGCTGTAAAGTTAGAACTATGCAATATCATTTTTATGTGCTATACTAACCTATTTGCAGTTTGATTACTTAAGTCGAAGGAATGAAATGGAATAACCTCCCTTAAAACAAAATAGTAATCCAATTAGTTTTTCTACATTCTCGAAAACTACATTCGTAAACTGTAATTTCACAGTTTACACATATTACTACCAGGATTTTTGAGAGAATATGACCACTTCAAACAAATGTGTTTAAATGAGGTTGCTGCCGCTATACGCAGAAAAGAAGATGAATTACACTAAATTCCTACAAACTATAAAGCTAAATTTATTTAATATTATTCTTAATTAATATAAAAAAAAAAAAAAAACACTTGCAATTCAATTACTTAAGTCAAAGTTTGCAATGCGGTTGCTACCCCTATTCAATACAAATAAATCGAACTAAGGTTTTGTTTTAGCAGATGATGGGTGAAATCAGCTGTTATATTATACAAGAAATTATAATAATAATTGAAGTTGTAACATAACCTCAAAGTATAATCTATGCTGGGTTTGTTAAGTATTACAGATGATTGGTGAAATCAGATGTTAATTATAAGTTACTACTCACGTACATACGTACGGTCGTTTTTTAAATTTTTTTATTATATATATATATATATTTTTTTATTATTTAAGGAAGGAAAAAAGGACAAAAATCTTTATGACATTGTCCGGGGACTGAAGGTGGTGGGCAGCCTCCTTACCCCGGTAAAAACCATTCAACCTTCCATTCCATCTTCCCTCCTCTGCGGGACCATCACTGAGATATTACTTCACAGAGGAGAGGATCTGTCTTGCCCTATAGGGTCATCCACCATCCCTTTGACCGGTTGGTCAAACACCAATTGTGCCAAATCTACTTTAATATGTTCTCTGATGGTATTAACTCTGCAGTCCTTACTCTTCTATGCTTCAAGCCATCCTTCTTTCCTCTTGCAGCGCAAAATCTCTTCAATGTACCTTGAGATACAATCCCAGTTGCATTTGGAAAACATCATCTTTTCCACTATGTTTTCTACCGTACATTCTCCAATCATGTTGTAGATATCTCGCCGTTGGTATGAGAATCGTTCGCATTCGAAGAAAGTGTGTCTTGCATCGTCTCTTCTATTCTCGCAGGTTCGACAATTCATAGACCTCACTTTACCCATCTTATGAAGATAGTACCGGAAGTATCCGTACCCTGTTAGAAACTGAGTGAGGTAGAAATTAACTTCTCCGTGTTTTCGTTCGGTCCAATTTCGCACATTTCTTATAAGACTTGCTGTCCATCTCCCTTTAATATCGCCAGCCCATCGTATTTGCCACTCCTGCATAGTAAGTTCTCTAGAATCTACGTACGGACGTACACTCGCTTTTATAGGAGTTAATTAAAAATTCGTATCTCTTCTCAGTTTTCGTAAGATGTTCTTTTACTGCAATATTTTTATTTTCTAAAATATATTTAAACATGTTTTTAAAAGGTAGGCCTACTAAAAGGTATAAAATAATTTCTCTTTTATAATATTCATAGTCCCATATACTTATTATTGAATTTCCTTGGCAAAGATGAGCATCCAGTGACATGTAAATGAACTAGTAAATGAACACCAATCATAGTCCCAAGAACTCGTACATTCGCTTTTATAGGAGTTGATTAAACTTCACTTCCCTCTTGATCAATTACGAAAACCAAACAAAAAATATCATGAAATTTGTGGTAAAATTTGTAAGAAGCAAATTTTCTGGCAGTTTGGAGTAGAAAAACAAATGAAATTGTACAGAAGAGTTCGTGCGGTAAACGCGTTCCGTATTTTTATTTTTTTATTAGGATTTCAAAATCGCCATCTAAATATTAGTTGATCTCCTAAATGCATACCAAAACAAAGTTTTCAGTTACCAGCTCGAATATTTGCCAGCACGAAGATTTCAAAATGGTTGACATCCTGCCATTAAATCCCACTTCTGTTGAAAGCAATTAAACTAAACCACCGGACGATAGAAACGCCCCGAAGTAAAACCCTAATTGCTACAGATTTCTGTTTAATTTTGTTTCTCTCTTTGAGGTGAACATGTATATCACAGTTCGGTTGTTGGCCGTTTAATTGTAATTGATTTAAGTATGATATCCGGCTCTTGAAATATTCCTGGCCATTAGGAGTTTATTTGCCGTCAGTATGTCTCTATGTAGGTATGTGTTGTACAGTATTAACAAAAATTTGATTGCAAATGTTTTCGAAGTGAAAAATTCTTTAGGCGCACCGAACACTTTTTGGATGAGGTAAAATATACACTCGCGATACCCGCCGTAAAGTAAGACCCTTTGCGTTTTGAAGTTAAAACGCGTCCAAAAATTTTGCGGGCGGTGAATCGGATTTTACAGTCACGCATTTTTTCGTCACGCTCTACTATAAATATAGTACACATGTGTATATAGCAGAGTATATAGTTTACTTGGTAATACACCTGAAATGGGCACTGTTCTTCCTCATTTTGTAAATTGTGTTAAAATAGTTTACTTGTAATACCTCAGAAATGGATATTGTGCTTCCATATTTTGTAATGTGTGTTAAAATAGATTACTTGGTAACACATCTGAAATGGGCATTGTGCTTCCTCATTTTATATGTTCTGTTAAATAGTTTACTTATTAATACCTCTGAAATGGATATTGTGCTTCCTTATTTTGTAAGTTGTGTTAAAATAGTTTACTTGGTAGTGTTAAAATAATCAAATTTCAGATTCAAACAAAATAACCAGTGATTTATATTCATTACAGTTTTCACTTCTGTCGGCAGTCCCGCACCTGCTTTCTTTGTTTTTATTTAGTCTACGATTTCTTCTTCCCCATTGTTTTACACACGTAGCAGAAGTTTATTGTAACAGCTGATCGTAAAAGAAAAAGCAATCGACGAAATAAAGTAGCCAGCGGTAAATAGCTGTGTGGGTTTAGTCACGTCACGCTACCAATGAAATGGACATTGCACTTCCTAATTTTGTAAGTTGTGTTAAACAAGTGTAGGGGAGAGCGGGGTAATACCGTGCACAGCGTTTTTAAATTCCCCAGATGGAGTAATGAGCGCTGCATTGTGTATTGAAGATACTCCCAATATTTGGAATGGCGTGCGAAGCACGCAATGCATTGTGTATTGAAGATACTCCCAATATGCGAAATTACGTGCGAACCATTTTGCAGCTATTCAGCACCGTCGTGAATAGACCTATTTCTCAAATCTTTTTTTGAAACCCTAAAACATAGGCCTGTAGACTTAATTTTGGAAATTTGCCCAACTCACGTCAGCGGTTCAGCGCGTGGTCGAATTATTTTTATCTTGTCCACTTAAAATTGAAATATAAAACATAACATAAACACGATTGTCAATAGACCGAGTCGATTCCACAAGTGTTTGGTTTTTCCAACGCTAAACTCGAAGGCGGGAAAATAGCAAGAAATATTTCAACAAAAACCGTCGGAAGAACTTCAATATCGATCTGACTAGAACGAGGTACACGAGCGGTATGTTCGCTGTCCGTTAAATCAATTTAAAGCGTTAAACATTGTTTCTGGCATTAAACGTCACCCAAGCATGAAGTAGCCAATAGTTGAAATCCCTCCTGTCGGAGCAATATTCCGAACTTTAAAGTACCAAGGCCTTTGTGATTACGGTACTACGAGTTTTACTGGGCCTCTGGTATTACTTGATTTTGAAACCTAACTACTGCACTTCATAGAAACCCAAATTTTGTATCTCGTAAAAAATTAAAATTTTTTGGGCCTCCGTTACTTTATTGTAGAATGTAAAAGTAGTTTTTTCTATAATATTGGTTTAATTTCTTAAAGAAACCTCTCTT
>JAGFPH010007000.1:58625-70770 GCA_018207615.1 Philaenus spumarius | reverse complement strand
AAACAAAGTATTTTGAAAGTTACAAAGGCGGGAAAACAGAATTCACAGGAATTGTTACGTGAGAAAGGGGGAGAAAGATTCCTGAGAACTTCGGGTCTTCGCATTCCCACGAAACAAAATGGCGGGAAAACAACAAAGAATTGTAATTGTAACAACCATGAGAAAGAGGTAATTTTCATGAGAACTTAACGTTTTCACGTTCTAAATCGTCAAAATTACAGTCTAAGCACCGCATATGAGCCAGCAGACCTTCTTACATACTGATACTAATAAATCAGGTCTTTAAAATATACTAGTACTTCAAAATTAGCAGTTAAATAACAAAATAACACTGCCACAAATATGCGGTGTCAGTCTATTTCAATTAGACCAGGCGTCGCACATTTGCGACAGCAGTCTGTGGATAGAAACCGGCCGTCACATATATGCAACGCTAATCAATGCGTACCGACAAATTTTACTATGGTGGTAGAGAACGTGTTATAAAAAAAAAAATACATAAAACCAATAGAAATGTAAATTCCCTTTTGTCCTTGTAGTTGTGGAAAAAGTGACAATAGCTGCAGTTATTAGACAATATTCCTCAAAAGTTTAACAAATTTATTGTTGATTTGTACTAGCCCCATGAGTATAAATGCTAAAATATATTTTTTAGGGCCAACAACAGATTTTCTTAACATATTTACATCAATCTTGTGCAATATTAGCCTTCTTTAAACTCTTTATGAAATGTAGCTTTAGACTATTATCAGATGTAATTTATACATTTAAGAAGTAAGATAATAATTATGGCGTAAGGTATGTACATAGATTGTAAGCAAATTTGATATTAAACAGCCTGACTAACCTAACTTATTCATGTAGTTTCTGGTAAACAACTTTTTCACCTTCTCGTCATACTATTCTATATATTTTTAACCTACTGTATTTGAAAACATAACATAACCTGTCCTAGCTAACCTATTAACGGAGTTTTTGGTAAAGAACTTAATTACAGCTTAACTTGACTTTACTCTTAACACACTCTGTTAGTAAAACTGTAGAGCCTTTCAGTTTCACTAGATAGAGTACAAAATTTAGTTTGATGGCAAGTGTCAATCTTTGTCTAATTATTGTTACCAAAAATTCGGTAACAATCAGATGGACATTTTTTAAGTTCAGAATTTGATCTAAACATTTCTATGACTACTTTAGAAATATTATAAAATACAACATTACCAATCTACAAAGAGTATAAACCTGAACAAAATATAAAGCAACGGGTTCAACAGCAAGGTCTAAAAATGTAATCATCCTGGATTTTACTATGGTACTTGGCATAAACTGTTAACCTACACAACGATTTGTAATCTAAAGTTGTTTTAATTAGTTAGTGTGTAAGGTTAGTTAGTTATTTAGTCAGTTCATGAGGAAAAAGATCAAAATTTTCTACAACCATAAATATTTTTCATCTAGTCTTATTACTGGTTTGGTTATGTTAATTTTAATTTAGTATTTTTTGGTAAATGGTGTTGACTTTATCTGTAACTGAAATCCATTACATTTTACACGGAAGAATATACATATACGTAGCATTAAATGCCTACATGGCATTTAGTACATGGCCTACTGGACATAGGAGGTAATCTTAGTTTAACCCTTTGCGCTCGGTTGGCCAGTCATACTGGTCACGTCCTTGTCGTAGACAGCGCGACAATGTTTTGATATAAGTTGTCTGTGCCACTCGAGTGTCCAGTACCACTGGTCACTCGTTTCTCCGTCTCAGTTCGGCAACCATCTTGGCGTCATCTTCCCACTAGGTCGGAATTACTTTTACCACAGACATTTAAATAAATGTGATTTTTACAGAGGGTATTTAAATTTTTTTAAACAAAAACCGATTTCATTTTAACAATTATTTTATTAATATAAACAAACAAATAAGATACTGAACTAAACAAAATAATATGTTTAGAGTTAAAAGAGAAAATAGCGCTTAATTAACTAATTATACCAAAATCACATATATTTACAACTTACGCAAACACTTTGTGTTTTTTATTTCAACCCACTTTTAAAAAAATTTTCGCTGTGGTATTTTTCAAATCATTTACCGATATGGAGTCCAGGATTGTTTGAACATGGTTTACAAAAGAAAACGGTTCTTTTCCTTTCTTTCCCAGTTCGCCTATCGCTATAAACAGCGCAGTCTTTGGTTTTGCCATCCGGCAAACCGCTAAATTAAATGTCTTTGATTTGCCTAATTTCCGGAAATAATTTTCAACAATAGTTCTTGCTAGGCCTTAGCACTCTACAAACATCACAACACAAAAATATATTTATTAAAGTGCAACATATGTTTCTTGGCCAGTGCTGCTGGCCTTCCGAGCATTTGAAGGTTTTTTTATATTGGCCAGTAGGCTACCACTGGCCATCCGAGCGGCAGAAACAACTGATGTAACTAAATAATTTAGATTTCGGCGTAACTTTACTATTCGACTCTAGCCTAATATTTTTACAGACAACGACCTTGTTTTACATTCTACAGTTAAATGCAGGTTAACATACTGTGACTAAATAGGTTAGGTTAGAACCTTTTAGGTATTTTTTTTATTATTATTTTTGCAATTCTGTTCATTAGCCTAGAGTCGAATAGTGAAGTTCCGCCTAGATTTCTTTTTTTATGCTTCATTATTAAAGTTTGGCTTTCTAGTTTGTATTTTAAAATCTAACTCACTGTTAATATTAGCGTAATTACACAATTAAAATATATCAGACATAGGCTACTAGTTCATAGTGTTGTATCTATTAAGTAAAAAATATGCACTATTATCTTCTCATACAATTAACCTACCATTTTATTGATGTATTCTAAAGATTTTTATTATTATTGTATAACTTACCTATTCTTCATTATAAATTACAGGTTGTAAGTTACAGGCTACATAACTTATGTAGGTAAAAATTTGTTGTAAAGATTTCCTATAGGCCTACTTTGATAATCTAAACCAAACCAAAATAGACCTAACTCTACCTAGAACCTTCCTTCAAAATCACACATTTTTGTTATTTACCTTTTTAAAATCCCTGTGTTCTCCTCTTGTTACTTAGGCCTATCAGGTAAAATTTACAGCATACCTCCTTACCATTTTACGGCAGAGGTGCCAACCTATTATAGGCCTATTGTTATAATATTATATTATTATAAATATATTAAATCAATGGAAACATAAAATATAAATAGGCTATAATAAACAACAAATTTTAAAAACAAAACCTTAAAAATAAACTTTCGCCACGGCATGTTAAATACATATGAATTTTAACCTACTTCAAAAAGGTTTTAGTAAACAAGGTAAAATGACATGATTTGCCTTACTTCCCTATTCCAATATGTTTACTGGAACAACTAAAGAATCACTTTAGTAGTAGGCCTACATTTATCACAAAAACTTAATGAATTATTGGTAAACTTATAGGACGCAACAACTTGTTGAAATAGGAAGTCCTTATTTTAAGGAAAGTAAGAAGTGCTACAAACTTATATGTTGACAAGCTGAAAAAATACTCTGACTAAAGACTGCATGTTTGTTTTTAGTGTAGATTTTTATTTAGGTTGAAACTCAGGTGTGCTAGAAGAAGTAGGCCTACAGTAGGCCTAGTATTGTAAAATGTTGCCAAATTATCTTATAGGAACCAGGATATATGTAATTAAACACCAATTTTTTTCTGCTAGAAGATAATAGACTACAAGGCATAGGCTTGTAGGCTAGTATTACCTGATTACATTCCAACTTATGCCCTAAAAATAATGTAGGCCTAGACCTAATTGTATACTACGTGTGAAGTCAGTAGGAATAATATAGGCCTAATTAGGCTAGGCCTACTATTTTATTACTATACAAATTGCACAAAAATAAAAATATCATCAACACAAACATACAATTTGTAGATATTTGCAGTTAATAAAACTACTAAAACACATTCTAAAAAAAATAAAGCCTATTACTATCATAATTCATCATGGGAGACGTTTTGTAAACCTATGTAGCCAGCCTATCGGCGCAAATTACTATTCAACCATCGGCTAACCTACGGCAACAGAAATGCAAGAATATTTTTTTTAAAATTGCCTAAAGTTCTATCCTACAGTATTTAGTCACAGTATGTTTACATGTATTCAACATTGATCACTAGAATGTAAACAACGCCATCTGCAAAAATATCAGCCAAGGGTCGAATAGTAAATTTACGCCGGCCTATCTAATATTAAGTGAACACTAGGCCTACAGTGAATTGCTCATATATATGAAAAGAGTGGTTAAGCTATTCTGTTAATTACCGCCTTATCTAATTAGCCTAGGGCCTATGGTCAGTACCCTTTATTACTAAATTATTTAACCACTTATTTATGGACAATTTTCTAAAGCACAATTACTGGTAGGCTACTCAAATTAAGTTTTGTATACCATGCCAATAATAATTATGTCTAGATTACAGGCAATTATAGACCTACAATTATTATTATGATTTAGCCCTTCAGAATGGTAACAGAAGGCATATGCTTTTCTTTTTAAAAGGTACTGGTACCTCCAATTCAATCATAGACTAGGCTTATGACATAGGCCTAACAAAGCAAATTTTAGGGGTTAAAACTATAACAATTAATACATATTGACAATACAAAATATTAACTTGGACATACTTACCAGTTTCTTGAATAAGATTGATATTTCTAGTTTTGACTGATGGTGAATGCTGCAAGCGTGCAAACCAGTAGAGAATAGGGTTAAGTAGTAAACTAATAAGAATAAGTTCAACGCTACACTTCAGGTAAGTTCGCGCCCGATAATAATTAATTATCATTACACTTTTATTTAGGCGGCAACTTTATTACATTAAGGTTGTAGATAGCTATTCGAAATCACCGACAGGCTGTCCAGGTAGATCAGAGATCGTTGAAGTCCGTGAATGCTCGTGGTTCTCTAACTAAACTACAGAAATTAAATGGTATATTTTTTAAGTAATTTGGAGAAGATGATTAGCCAACAAATTTGATAATTGTTAATGGGTATTATTGACGATTTTTCAGTTTATTAAGCTGTATATTTAGTTTGTTTGTCCTAAATGACTAACATTATAAATACATTAATTCTAAACCACATTAATCATATTTTATATTTTATCCGTGCAGATTCCAAACTTCAAAATTATATGACTCCGATATAATTATTTGTTTGTAAAAACCAACAATTTTGAAGTTTAATAGCCTACAACTTTATATCATTTGTTTATTGAGTTTATAATTATACAATTAAACTTCAAACACACTTTATTTTAATCTTTGTACATATTGCGAAATTATTTGAACCAAATAAGCTCAAATTCCAAAATCCACATCCAATATTACGAAACTATTAGTAAAAAACTATACACATAGTAAAACAAACTTTATAAACTTCAAAACGGATTGCAAGCCCGCCGCAACACTGACTGCCTTAAAGTTGCCAACTATTTCGTTTTCCGCAAAGCAAAAGTATAATGATATAAATATCATTCTAAAACGAAGCGAGGGTTTGAAAATACAATATTGCATGTGCGAGTCTAGGTTGAAGTTAACGTTTCCAAAATATACGATAGAAGTTATTATAGTTTATGGATGAGTGGTGCAATTCGATGACCAGTAAGAGTATTGTCAAAATCTGCTTAAAACTCGTAATAGACACGGTGATCATATACTCTAAACATTATATTTTACATATTTAATTATATGTTCTACAACGTACTATAGAGCACTCTCTTTGCAAGCAAATTTTTCTGTAACACTTTTGCTCTATAATAGCTGCAGAATAAGTTAACATCACCTTTTGGAAGAAATAGGCTATCTTTCTTGTCTGGCCTAGGTGTTATAACTGGTTGTATAATATTTAGCTGTCTAAATATTTTGACCAAAAAATTATTCAAAATTAACCATCCAGTAGGCCTAGTCGTAATTAAGCTCAGTTTAGAACACAAGAAATTAATTTTACTTATTATCCACCTCAAGGTAATGAGAACAGTGGATTACCTTGTAAATAACTTTATTTGTGCTTTGGATATTTTGATAATGAACACTTTGATTATAATAAAATTAAAACACTAGGAACTATTGTAATATGCAAACAATATAGGTAAGTGAAAACTAAAATTTGTTTATTCTGTAAAATAATAATTAACAATTTATTCAAAACTAAAAAACATAATACAAAATATTCTCTCTTTGTTGGTATACCAACAAATACAATTTTTGACCAAATAAATTTAATTTCAATTCGTCTTAATTAATTAATAAAGACAGAACAAATTTACTATTTTAATTGATTTTAATTATGTTAGTTTAATTATCTTCATTTTATTTTATTCGTTTATTAACTTTAAATACTCAATTTATTTTATTATTTGAATTTAGTTTATTTTAATATAATTAATTACGATTTTTATTTAAAAATTTACACCAAGAAAACAATCTATTTATAATCATACCTAACCCAGTATATTTAATAAATTTAATTGAAGCTAATCAGGCAAATTTATATAGGACAGTATCGTAATTACGCTTTTCACAGAACTTTTAGAAACGCTTAAGTTGGCCGTCTTTAACGGTGCTGATGTTGTTTGGATGCTGCAGGTTTGCTAGCAGGGTTGAGTTGCTCTCGTTCCTGAAATCTATTGCCGTTGTACAGCGTGCTGTTATTTTGTAGTCCAGTTGATTTTAAAGTTGTACTTGGCTGAATTACAGGTGATTGATGGTTAGAGATGTCTTCCTGGTGTCCGAGATTCACTCGTTCCGTTCCAGCATTGTTAACAATTCATGTCCTATAGGCTCGCCAGTCTAGTTCCTGAAGTTCCAATAATGAAGTCGATTTACTACTTCACTGAAGTCCTCTAGTTTCAATATTATTTGACTAATATTGATCAATGATGAACATCGCAACTTCTCTCACTATTGAACTGTATTAACTTGTAGTAAATACTCATAATTTATAACTGATATTAATTTTTCATTATGTTAAACATAGTAAAAATGTTCTAAGTCCAATGTATGTAAGAGACTACAGATTGAAGAGTCCAGCCACAGTACTACTACATTGACAAGTACTACATTGCAAATGTATGAAATTATTTAGAGTAATAATAGTAAGTCCCCGGGACATCGTGTAGCCTACCGCGCTTATATAGTGCCTATTTCCACTAGATACACTACGTTTTTCTTGTTCTTTAATTTTGATTTTCCGGGGTTTTTCTTCTCCAGATAGTTTCCCTTAATTTCCATAAATTGTCCAGGATATTTTTATTATTCTATTGTACTTTTTATCTACTTTATTCTATTGTTTTCGTTAATGAACTTCGCTATTAGGTTGGCATTACCATATCTCGTTTCTGATTGGCCGTTAATTCCGCGTGCAATTTAGACTGTTATCGCTGTAAAACCACTATTGTTCTCCTTCTTTTGTATTAAACTTCTCGCGGCGTTGTTAATTTTTCCCGTGAGTGAGCTTTACTGGTTCCTTGAATTTTCCTCTTCTTTTACGAATTGGAGTGGTGTCCGTACGACTTCGCGTTCTTGCGCGGGGCCCGCACGTGCCTTTCTCGTTACCTTTTCTGGGAATGTCTTCCAGTTTTTCCAACTCACGATTTTCTTTTCTCCTATTCTGTAGTCCTTTGCGAAATTGTGTTCTAGCCGACATTTTGTTACTTTTCCTTTGTTTTTCTTTATGGGACTTATAAAAGTTACGATTTTTCTGTTTTTTTTTAACTATTTCCCGAAATTTATTTGGTATACTGGGTTTTACATACATTATTATACTCTACTACTTTAACTTTAATTATTATAATCTTTAAAAATTAAATTTTCTTATTTATTTTGACTCTAAGGTGTGAAAACTCTTACCCTTTTTCCTATAATAATATTTAAACTTTTCTTTGATTTTCCTATAAAACTTTCCTTTTAACCTGTTATGATTAAAATTTACTTAACTTTATTTCTTTTATAATAAATGACAATTAAGCTTGACGATTTTAACTAACTTCTATAATATTGAAAATTCGTTATTTTCTTATTCCACCTTTCCTTTAGGTCTATTCTTTATTAAACCAAAAACACCTTTCTTTCTGGCTTTTACGCAAGCATTATTTAATATTACGATTTGGGAATTGCATGGCTGACACACCCGTCTTTAGCGTAATTTGTTTCCTTTAGAAAAATCCAAATACATAATATTCCTGGATCCTGGTATTCCCTAAGAAATCATTAATTAGAAGCTAAGTTTTTTTTTGTATTTCTGGACAAGTCAGGGTTCAACAGTCGCTTCCGTAGATAACGCCCCAACTTGTTGAAGGTTGCACTACATTATATTATGATATGTGAGTATTTGTATGTTACAAAAGTGAAAATGTTTATAGTATATTTAACATAATTTACATTTATGTTATAGATGTAAATTTTCAATTATCACAGAATATCTAACCCATTTCTCTTATTTATAAAATGTGTCATTAATTTTTAATTTGATTTTAACTTATTAAGAAATGAACTGCTCCCGATTACACCTTCATCTCAGATTTTTTTTCCATTTACTTAAATTTTGTATTTTTGAGCTTCAAAACAGGAAGACCCACGAAGCTGCATTATTTCATTCCTTCTTTTTTTTGTTTTTTTGTTATTTATTGATTTTTGTTTTTGTTTATCTTGCGGAATTAGGATTTAGAAGTAATATTGTTTACTTTTTCGTTTTTTTTTGTTTGTATTTATTTTTGCTTAAGTATTACTAAAAATGTCTTATTTCCACAAACGGTATTTTTGTTAGTTTTTTCTTTAAAGTGCGCTAAATTTTGGGTTTTTTTTCTAAACATTGCTTGTTTGTTTTCTGAGTATGTGTTGTAATAAAAGGAATGACAAATGTATTTAAAAAAAGTAATAAACATAAAGAGTAAAGCACTTGCATTTTTATAACTTACATTTAAGGGGAGAAAATGAGGAAAATTTAACAAAACAAAATAACATGTATTAATTCCTATACTTCCTAATGAAACCAAAGGATAAACATTTTGCACAAATATGATTAAAGTGGGTGAATAAATGTGATATAAAAGGAAGATAAACCACTTGCATTTTAAGATAAATTACTTGCCACTAAAGACGAACTGCCACTATGACTCCTTAATTTTGTTTTTTAAATATACCATTTGTATAGAAACATGAGTAGTTTACAGTTTCTTTTTATCACTATCGAACCAATGTGTCAATTGTCAGCACCGTAACTTTTTGGTAACTTATAACAACTAATATTTACAGTGGAATGGGTTACCTACCCAATTTGTATGGGTAAAACATATTTAATATAAGTAGGCGAATATTTTTTTTCACATTTTTCACTTAGGGTTTGGTTCAAATGAATGCTCTCTTGCTTTATGAAGGATTAGTAGACTTTTAAGTGGCTGTTTAGTGATAACTATCCCTTGATATCAATATAAATACTTGAGCGTCCCAGCTGAAATATTTCTGATTTTGAATAATTGAATATACAAAACTGTTACAGTAAATTAATTAAAATCGTATATATTTTTCAGAGTTTAGGAGTGAAAACGTTAATTGACTAGGCCTCTATTAGAGAAAATTTAATAAATAAGACAAAATAATAACCTGTATAAAATATTTTGAATAACTTTTTTGGAATGAAACAGGCCTTTTTTAATTTTTACTTGTAACAACATTTTAAAAATATAACCAAATGATGTTATTCATTGTTATTTTATAAAACTTTATTTCATTTTTTTAATGAGGTAACACGTGGTAGAGATGAAAGCCTTAACCATTCCCCTCTCAGTATATATCTTTTTTAAGGCGAAAACCCTAAGCGGTTACATTGCCTGCCCTCTCAGTATGGAGTCTTATAATACATAAACAAATAAATAATTGTACAACAAAGAAAATGTCCTGAAATTTTTAAGTTTCATAACTACAAGAAATGTATTAACTTATCAGAAACGTTTTGACGTAATTAAAAAAAAATAAATAATAATAATAAAACTAAATAAACAAACCATCGTAAAAATAGTTGGCTGGTTTAAATACCTACAAATAATAAACTAAACAAGGTAGAAAGCTTATAAACACTGAGCTATTTCTAAACATATTTCTACCTGATAGTAATCCCATTGCCGGCCTAACTACATAATTTTGTCAACAATAATTAAATGTGAGGTATACAGTCTTTGCATACAATTCAGTCGCCCATATCAGAGTCAAAATATTTATCCTTTTGGAATAATTGTTTACTGACATAAACGTAAAAGAATTTTTCTGTAGTCCGTTAGTAAAATTAAAATATCGATTTAGAAGATAAAATCTTACAATCAAAGGACTTGTTATTCAATACTACTCAACATCTTCAATAATTTAAACAAAATTGCAATTTAATAAACTTTGAGCTTGACGAGTGCGAAGGAATTATAAAAAAATCGATTTATAAGTTCTTAGTTTTAGCTTATGTATCAGTTATAAGTTTTTAGTTGAAGCTCATGTATCACTGTAGATGGCGACTTTATCGTTGAAACGGTTTGATTATTAAACATACGTGTGTGGGAATTAGTATATTGTTTTTGTTTTATTTTTTAAACAGCAATTTGTTTAGTAAAATTTAAAATCAACTCCTAAATCTATAAAGATCAAACGTATAACAAGTAGAGTAAAGAGAGGGAGTACCTATCTATTACCGGATTCATCCACAAAACAGTTGTGATAGTGCATGATATTAATAAATCCTGTAATTAATTTTTGAGTTTTAAGATTTATTTAAATCGCACCGATAACGATTTTGTGTACGAGGAATCATTATACCAATTTCACAATATACCAATATTATATTATTTTAATACGTTAAAAACAGTTGATAACAATAAAGGATATTAAAATAAAAACTGCTTTTAAAACACATCGTATAACAAATTGATAGAATGGCAAGAGGAAGTGAGCTGTCTATTTCCTGCTTTACCAAACTAACCGATTTTAATAGAACAAGCCATACAAGAAATAGTGTAATTAAATCTTTTGGGTTTTAACATTTTTATGTTAATCTCAATAATAATTAAGTCTTCGAATATGAAGAAATATCATACAATTTCACAAGTACATAAATTATATAGCCTACTGTTCAAGACCAAATAACACGTTTTGTAGTTGTAGATTATAATCGAGCAAAAGAGTAGTTTTAAGAACCAAACGCCTAACCAGATCGAGTTGCGTGAGAAAGCAACATGTATGTCTATGTCCGGCTTTAAAAAAACAAATAATCGGATGGTAAAACTGTCAAAACAATCGATGAAAAATAGCTAAGTTATGTGTAATAATGGGTTTGATCAACCCGGCATCCTATACCAACACAGTAAATACAACAAAATCGTATGTACATTTGCTGTCATTATCTTTAACTTAATTACTATCATTCATAAGATTGTTTTGACAGTTAAACCATCATACAAAAATTTGTCTTGACACTTTTGGTTAAAATGTACGGTTTTTGAGTAATTTAGGTTTGAAATTTTCAAACAGCTGCCATTTTGAAACGAATGATTGGAAAGAATCGATTATTTTTGTGCAGATAGATCATTGTTGGGTAAACTTAATGCAGAGTTTGAACTCAATCAGTCAAACCGTTCTCTAAATATAAATTATTTTGTTAAAAATACAAAATGGTGGATGTCTGGAAAACGAAGCTTTTTTAAAAAAAAAAACATTTATTCTTGATTTTCTCTTTATTTTGACCCATAGAACCATATCTTTAAGTTTGGCTGTTTACTTTTGGGGCACCCTATATATATAGTTGTTCAATTCGGACGGCGTCCACATTGACAGAAAACAGTCCAGATTGCACTGTTCACTGTGAAAAACAGTCCAGATTGTAATGAGTACATACGTATATATATATATAGCCTATATATATATATATATATAGATTGTTTTATGTGTTAGTTTGTGAAGTTGTACGGACCCAATAATAATTACTGATCGACTTTGTCCTAAAATTTTAAAGGCCCCCATACTCTTCAACGGGTTGCGTAAACATGGGTCCATACACTATGCAACGGGTTGCGCAAACATGGGTCCATACACTATGCAACGGGTTGC
>JAGFPH010007000.1:27771-39542 GCA_018207615.1 Philaenus spumarius | reverse complement strand
ACTCAAAATATATAAAAAATATAAGAAGCTAGGGCGGTAAGCGATAGTAAGGTGGGCCGCGCGTTTGAGAGGTGGCCGTTGCAAATGGTGCTTTTGTTAAATTAACCGATTCCACCCTCCACTGCTCATCCCTCTACGCCTAGCCAATGTCTTGCAAGTAAACGACTTGGTTAAGTAAATGCTTTAACTTTAATCAAGGAACTAGTTAGCCTTAAACTGTTATTGCATATTACTTGTAACTTTGGCGGTAGCATTTCGTTATACTGTTATAGTAGTGAATTTTCATAGGAAAGATGTGCTCTTATGGTGTTACTTTAGGTCGGGAGTAGTCAATGAGTACCGATCATACTCCCCTGAACACGTTTTCACTAAACAAAATTATTATTAAAAATAATGTAAATGTTTTATTGAAAACTAAATATGTATACTTTTTCTAACAGAGAATGCACGCAATGAATTTCGATTCTGCTACCAAACACAATACAAATTTCAGTTTCCTGATACAAACCCTAGCCGAGATGTATTAAAAAATGTATTTTTCGGAATATTGAATTGTAAAATAATAGAAATCTTACTTCCAAATATTTCTGAACAATTAATTTAGAAAAAAATTAATTCCTTTTCTAGCACGCCATCTTTTTTCTTTTTAGCCGTCTCAGTGACCGGTACCTTTCACCTTGTAGTAATTCGGACAAAACAACTAACAATGAAATTAAAAACAGCTGGTAACATTGTTGATTGTTGATTGTTGCTTCGTGACTTTGCACATCGATCTTGCTGCCTCGGATTGTGGACTGCGCTTTACGAGTTTGCGCATCAAACTTGAGGTTTCGGAATATGGACTGCCTCACTTCGCTCACAACGGATCGCTTCGCTCACAACGGACTATAAATCCTTGGCAATCGGCCAACAAATTATAAACCAATAGCCATACTTTGTAATATCGATTAGAGTCAGCTGGTTGGACCCGTGTCAATCTACGCTCGTTAGTTGGTGAGAAATCAACAGCTGTTTAAATGCGTCCCGCGTTACGACTCAAAGAACCGATACCAGTCTCATTCCAGTGCACAATGCTTTTAGGGTTTTAAAATTTTACTGCGTAAAATAGCATACAATACATATTCTTGTCGCTCAAGCCGTGACGTAATTAAAGTTGCGTATTTTATTTATGTAACTTTTTATTGTACGAAAGCAATAAAAGCTAGCTTGACAATTATCATTCCCCGTCAACTAATTAAAAGTCTTGTTTAATTCAAACATTATACTGTACTGCTCCATGAGGGTACATTGCATAAGGGTAGGCGGGGGTATAGTCACTTTAAATGAACAATCAATGTAAAAAATAATTTGAAATACATTTTTCAGAATTTCTGTGTCGTGCACTTTGTATTATTAAACACTGTTATTACGAGCAAATGCAATTGTTTTTTAACTGCTACGCAAATTTCGTATTTCCTATGCTAGGAGCTGACCTTTTATTATTTTTTAATTTATAGCCTAAATGAGAAGAAATTCCTTTATTTTTTTATTTTTTAACCTTTCTACGTAATAATCACTAATACATGAGCGTCCATAGCACATAGGCTTAAAATTGGCGTGCGAAGCACGCAATGCTCTGTGTATTGAAAATACTCCCAATATTTAGGTTGGCGTGAGAAGCACGCAATGCACTGTGTATTGAGAATACTTCCCATATAGAGGTTGGCGTGCGAAGCACGAAATGCACTGTATATTGAAAATGCTCCCAATACGGCGGTTGGCGTTCGAAGCACGTAATGCACTGCGTCTTGTAAATCTAATAATAGGAGGGTTGGCGTGCGAAGCACGCAATGCATTCTTCATTGAAAATACTCCCAATATTTAGGTTGGCGTGCGAAGCACGCAATGCATTGTTTATTGAAAATCTCCCAATACAGGGGTTGGCGTTCGAAGCACGCAATGCACTGTGTATTGAAAATACTTCTCACATAGAGGTTGGCGTGCGAAGCACGCAATGCATTGTTTATTGAAAATACTCCCAATATGGAGGTTGGCGTGCGGAGCACGCAATGCTCTGTGTATTGAAAATACCCCCATATGGGGGTTGGCGTGTGAAGCACGCAATGCACTGTATATTGAAAATCTCCCAATACAAGGGTTGGCGTGCGAAGCACGCAATGCATTGTTTACTGAAAATACTCCCAATATGGAGGTTGGCGTGCGAAGCACGCAATGCTCTGTGTATTGAAAATACCCCCATATGGGGGTTGGCGTGCGAAGAACGCAAGGCATTGTTTATTGAAAATACTCTTAATATGGGGGTTGACGTGCAAAGCATGCAATGCAACGTATATTGAAAATCTCTCAATACAGGGCACTGCACATTGAAAACACTTCCAATACGGGGGTTGACGTGCGAAGCACGCAATGCAATATGTATTGAAAACACTCCCAATACGGATGTTGGCGTGCAAAGCATGCAATGCAACGTATATTGAAAATCTCTCAATACAGGGCACTGCACATTGAAAACACTTCCAATATGGGGGTTGGCGTGCGAAGCACGCAATGCATTGTGTATTGAAAATACTTCAATAGGAAGGTTGGCGTGCGAAGCATGCAATTCATTTTGTATTGAAAATACTCCCGATACGGGGGTTGGCGTGCAATGCACTGTGCCTCGGCCGCTTCTCATAGTGTTCAGTGCCAAGCTCGCATGTGCGTCCTTAGCAGTGAACATGATACACACCTAACCTTGCAATGTTGTAGAATGGACATAAAATATAAAAAAAAAATTATATACAAACTGTACAGTATCATTAAGTTTGTTGTTTTTCCCCATTCATGTAAAACAAAATGAATAATCATCACCCTACAAAATGCGATATGTTAAAAGGAGACTGACAGATTATTGAACAAGTAAAGAATGTTAATTATCTCGGTGTAGTTCTTCTGGAAAACCTAGGAAGAACGCATTTTTTGTTTTCCTCAGTAAATTACAAACATAAGCAGATTTCATTTTCCAGGAAGTTTTTGCATTATTTTATTTCTCACTAATTTGTATCTCTATAGAAAATAAATGTTTATTTCTTTGCCTCTTTGTCCTCTGTAGGTAGAACTTGCCAATAGAATAGATGTTCGTATCTATGTACGCATATATAAATCCAGTGTCACGGTGTAAAAGAAAAGATATTGAGCGAAAATTGTATGTACGTATTTGTTTACGTAATCCTTTACTCTTGTTCAAAACCCAGAAATTTCTTTTGTATATTTGAACTAGCTGGCCTGACCCGGCTTTGCACGGATAGACAAATCAAAGTTAAATGTATATTAACAAAAACTATATTATATCAATAAATATATTACACTATGTATTTTTTATGGGAATTTTTAATAACTTTCACCCCCCTCCCAAACCTCCCCTAAAATTTAGATTTTTTTAAAACTCTTTCTTAACGAGCACCTAGGGCCCTAGAGGAAGCTACATAATAAATTTCATTCCAATCCGTTCGGTGTTTCTTTTTTGTAACTTTTACACCCCAAACCCCCTTAAAATTTCGAATTTTTTAAAAACCCTTTCTTAAGGAGTACCTAGGGCCCTAGAGGAAGCTACATACCAAACGTCATTCCAATCCGTTCGATTGTTTTTTGTAGTAACTTTAACCCCCCGAACCTCCCCTAAAATTTCGAATTTTTTGAAAAACTTTCTTAGCGAGCACCTTTGGCCTTAGGGGAAGCTACATATCAAATTTCATTCAAATCCGTTCGATGGTTTTAAAGAAATCGTGATTTTGTAACTTTGACCCCCCCCCCCAAGCCCTCCTAAACTTCGAATTTTTTGAAACCCATTCTTAGCGAGCATCTATGGCCCTAGTGGAAGCTACATGCCAAATTTCATTCCAATTCGTTCCTTAGGTTTTGATGAATTGTGATTTTGTAACTTTGACCCCCAAAACCCCCCTAAAATTTCGAATTTTCGGAAACCCTTTCTTAGTGCGCATCTAGAGCCTATAAAGAGAATTAGTGCCAAATTTCATGTTTGTAGGCCTCGTGGTTTTGGAGAAACTGTGATGAGTCAATGAGTCAATGGTATTTGCCTATTATAAGTATAGATAATGGCAGCCATGTAAAATTTGTAATATAACGGTTTTTTTGTACATACAGCATTTCGATCCTCGCTCATTTTCCGACCTCGGCTTCGCCTCGGTTGATAAACTTGAGCTCGTATCGAAGAGCGCCACTTTCAGTCCTGGTGATCAAATATACTGTTTCCGTCTTGTTTATAAGCAATGCTTTTAATGAAAAATTGAAAATTTACCTTTTTCATCGCCTACGAATTGTAATTTAGATGTTCATAAACAATTTTCTGCAAATTTCAAAATGTTATCTTCAAAATTAGATGAAAGATAAGTTATATTGAAGAAGACTGTATGGGGCAGTTTCGACCTGGTATTGCGCACCCTTATGATTGAAATTTAAAACACTGGTGAACATATGATATTATGTGAACTTGCAATGCGGCTGTACGAAGTATCGCCTCACCATCACGCGCCATCACGCACAGGCGCGCAGGATATTAGCACTGGTCAGTAAATGCCACGCATGAGTTAGCTAATGTGTTTCACTTGATCAAACTTTCATTTTAGACCAGTCAATAGAGCAAAATAAAAGGCTAATTTTGTTATTAAATTTATCAGCAAGCGACATCGACAGTGACTTTAAGGGTAGCACATAGGTATGTAAAATACAAAAATAATAGTAAATGCAATGAGCTTTTGAACATTTTTTTAAACAAAAATGACAATAAATTAGGAGTTTTTGGGGGTTTTTCGTTGATATTATAAAATGTTATGAATGGATCAAGGATACTTCCAATAGAACATTTGTAGAAAATTAAAAACCTACAAACTGATTTTTTGTAGACCCCAATCGGACCATTTCGCGCTTTTGTAATATTGCAATATTTTTGTTAACTTACAATATTAAGGGCGAATCTTTCGGAAAACGACTGTTTATTAAGTGTACTTCAAACAGGCGGAAGATGAAATTTGTCGCATAAATAGTTGTTAAACAATTATTACAGTAAAAACAAATTAGGTGATTATCTTGCATAACGCGTCCTACTAACCTGAGTGGACGGATTTAAATTTACCAAACGAATTCTGAAAGTAGACATTAAAACATACCGTTCGTATATCTTCGATTTTTTAATAACGTTGATAAAGTTTGATAAATAAACGGTACCAGGAACTGGCACATACTTTCTCAAAAAATATTTAAATTATTAAACATATTCATTGTGACTTCATAATAGTGACTTCATCAATTTCACCAAACACGTAACTTAATCCAATATAGGTGCACAAAAAAAAGGTTTTGAAAATGTTTGAAAAACAACCCCCTTTTAGGCCAAAAACCCCCAAAAATCAGCTAAAAAAGAATTTTAAAAAAAAGATGCCGTTTTTGCATATGGTAACCACATTAAGGGCTACAAATAAGACAAATTTTATCAAAATCGTTAGAGCCGTTTTTTTTAAATAATAACTGATTTTTGGGACTAAAAAGGGGGGTGTTTTGCAAAAAAATTCAAATTTTTTTCGTGCATCCATACAGGCCTAATGGACATGTTTGGTGCAAATTTGTTCTAAATCGATCGAATAGTTTTCTCTCTAGCTTTGCATACATACAGACAGACATTTTGTAAAAATCACTATTTTTCACACAGGGGGTCGCAAAACGGATCCTTCCACAAAAATCTCAACATTGATTTTTTTGAGATCACTATACTTTCTTCGTACTATAGTATAATGAGAAAGTAAAATTAATATTTGTTTGCAAGAAAGAAGTGTGTTGGCATTGTAGTGTGTTTTGATGAAAATAATAATGTCGTTTGATAAACCTAATACTTAAGTTTATTTTTTAAAGATTGTTTTTTTTTAGTTAAAGACTAGGCCTTGCAAGCATTTCACTGAAACATTGTAGCCCATGTTTGCATTAAGGGTCGGCTCTAGCTGTCGGCCATGTTGGCTGACACTCCATAAGACCAATGTTAAATTAAAATCCAAAATTTTCCTGTATTTTTGATCGGAAAATTATAAACGATATATGTAATTTTAAAGCTATGGTCAATATGCATGCAAATGGCTTTTTAAAAACTAAGAAAAATATTTTGTTTTATATTTATTAACAATTTAATTCATTGATTTGTAATATTTTTTTATGTTGTCACTATTAATTATAGCGAAAAACTACCAAGCCATTCGCCTAAAGAATTTTTTCCCCAAGAGTTTAGTATTTTTTTTAAACGCTATTTGAACAATTGCGAGTTTTAAATGGATTTAGGCTGAGCAATGACCGTGTAACCTACCGCCACCATAGGGTGATTTTAAATATTTTTACGTTGTAACTATTAGTTATAGCGAAAAATTACCAAGCCATTCGGATAAATAATTTTGTCCCCAAGAGTTTGGTATTTTTTTAAAAACGCTATTTGAATAATTGCGGGTGTTAAATGGATTTAGGATGAGCAATGTCCGCGTAACCTACCGCCGCTATGGGGAGTCGCAGGTTGCTTTCTGTTTTACTAGAGCCTACCCTTAATTAAAATAACGTGTGAAGCAAGTCTTACCCCGCGCCGTCAAAAGTCTGGCTGTCAAAGTGTCAGCGAATGTGAAAGACTGGAACTTATAACTTAAATATTATCCTTAGGTCTACAACTTGCACTCTGATACCATTCGAAAACTTTAAACTTTATAAAGTGTGGGGAGGGGAGGGGAGGTATACATGTAATGTGTTAGGAAGATGACAGCTTTTACGTTTTAACGGTGTGCAATACCACTTGAGTGGTTTCATCGATTCAATGAGCGGAGTAAACCTTGAGAACACTGATCTATAAATAGGTAAGGCGCTCGAGCGTCAATAGAATATCGCTTGTATCATAGATCATGAATAATAAAATAGATCATGCATGCATACGGGGGCTGTGTGCCGAAAAAAAGGTTGTCGGGAAAATAGTGCATGATCGCGCCGCGAGGTAGCGCTAGGGAGAAATCATTGGTAGCATTGGTGCTTCACACCGCTTCCGTCGTTTCCCCAATAGATAGCGCCACTATCGTCGAATTTCCAGTGGATTGAAATATTACATTGGAACGGAGTTCTATTAGATTATCCAAATACAATGCTTTTATACAGTTACGGTTTTACTAATAACGGTCTTATTTTTGATATCCTCCATGTGCACTCGACATTTACATTTAGAGAAACCCCCAATGTATAGTTAGTAGATAAGAAAATATTCGCCCCTATGTATTACTACAGTATTAACAATCAAGTTTTCCGTCTTGTTTATAAGCAATACTCCTAATGAAAATCGATAATTTACCATTTTCTGTCACGTACGAATTATAATTAAAATGTTCATGAACGATTTTCTGCAAATTACAAAAGATTATCTTCAAAATTCGATGAAAGACAAGTTATATTGAAGAAGACTGTTTCGTCCTGGTATTGCACATCCTTAACATTGAAATTGAAAACACTGATGAACATATAATATTACCTAACTGGAAATGCGGCTGTATTTGGGTATGAGTAGGGGTGATTTAATCAGTAAGGGAGGTTTTGGGATACTAAGGGCATTTGTGGGGAGTGTGTTGAGTGTGAGAGAACTTGAGTGATGATAGGTGACTATGTATGCGAGTCTGATGTGGTGTGGTCGAATGAATCGTCTATCTCGGAGTGGGTTGCGGAAAACCAGGGAACCTGGAATGTGATACCAAGCCCCAGGTGTCACATGAAGGAGGACCAAAGCCGAAGTCACCGTCTTAGGATGGTGGCGGGCCAGAGACCGGTCGAGGCCTTATCATATACTGCTACCAAGGGAGTACTAAGCTGGGTTTTCCTACACTCGATTCCACGTTCAACGTTCAGTACAGGTATTACGAGAGAATAGACATGCTACTACCGTTACAGCGAACATCACGTTTATTGTCATGCGGGTTGCGTCAACTGAGCGTAGCATGGGAGTTGATGTTTTTTAGTTGGCTATTATCGCTGAGACTCTCGTAAAGATAACATGGCTTATGGGCGCTCTGTACTGTAACATAAACGTGGAATCGGCTGTAGCTCCGCACTTTTTGCGCGGCCCACTGCGGACCTCCCTGCTAACAACACTGCTAACTCTCCCACCCCTCCTAATATCATGACACTAATGGTTTTTTATTTGCTTTGCGAGTGTATTTTTGTGCTATGGCGACTAACAATAAGCGGAAGCGTGTTGTGATTACTTTCGCTGATGAATTAGCTGCTATCAATGAAATTGAAAATGGAAGTTTATTGAAAATTGTTGCGGTTAATTTAATGAGTATATAGTGATGTACTGTAATCCTAAAAATGTAAATTTAACTTAAATAAAGAACATAAGTGTAGCTTACAAAGAGATTTTTGAATTCGTTTGACTTTCAAAACTGTAATGTTAGATTTTCATGGCTTAACTGAAAAATTCGTTATCCGAAACGGATCCTCCCCTTTAGTTCGATTAACCGGGGTTTTATTGTAGTTTATTATTACTACATAAATATATTCCTTTAACTATCTGTTTATCGTTGATTTTAGATTGGTTAAGGGCCGCCATATTGAATCTAATTCCCACAAGAGCAATGTTACAGAATTAGTATTTTTTCCGTTAATTCGATAAATAAATTTAAAATTTGGTTTCATTTTGAAGTACTGTCATATGCGGATGTTGATTACCGAATACATTTTCAAAAACCGTCGTTTTGTTTTCATAAACGTATGATATACGTAATAAATAGTAAACTATATTATTTTTTTACAAAAAGAGATATTTCAAAACACCTTTGCAATAAACACGCACAATCTATTTTACTTTAAAAAAATACAGTTTTCGTTTTTTGACGAAAATAACACAAAAATATGCTTAAAAGTGAAGGTATGGTTAGGTTAGGTTAAGATTGAAATTGTAGCCAACTTCGCCGTTTTTAATTTAGGGACCCGAGCCTTAATACAGACAGCCAACCACATTGTCAGTCTACTTCTTTTACTTGTCACAACTTCATAAATAAAGAACAAAAAAGAATTATGTACCACTTTTGTTGTCAAAAGGTCAATCTCCTGCCATATAAGGTCCTTCTTCATAGTGTTTTTAAACTGTTTATCGGCCATATTCCACGGTATTCGATGACTACCGAAGAGCTCGATAAGCTGTTCATCCTCACTAACCGTAAACTTATCAGACATTGTAGATATTATATCAATAATATTCGTACAACTACAGCACTCTCTTGTACAACTAAAACTAGTGCCCAAAAAATGTTCTGTTGCTGTCCGCACTTGACTGCTCTCAGAGGAGTCGTGTGGTTGCGCAGAGCGAATTGCGTACCGAGGAGGGGTCTAGGAAAACGGCCCCGTTCTATTAAATGTTGTTGAGTAGGCTCCGCAGTGCGCCCCGCAGAAATTGCGGAGCTAGGAAACCGTAGCTTTAAGCCCCTGGATTTGCCCTCCAGGCAGATCCAGTACTCACGATTGAGGTTGGACTCGTGAGGGTAGTGTCACTGCGGATAATAGATATCCTCACCTCCCCCCCCCCCCTTTCTAGAGAGAGGGTCAGTGGTGTACTGGTTAGGATCTCTCATTCATGTACGAAGGATCGCCTCACTCTCACGCACCATCACTCACAGGCGCTCAGGATATTAGCACTGGTCAGTAAATGCCACGCTTGAGTTATCTAATGTGTTTGACTTGATCAAACTTTCATTTTAAACCAGTCAATAGAGCAAAATAAAAGGCTAATTTTGTTATTAAATTTAACAGCAAGCGACATCTACAGTGACTTTAAGAATAGCACATGGGTATGTAAAATACAAAAACTATCAGGCATTGGCTTTTGAACATTTTTTATAAACAAAAATAACAATAAATTAGGACTTTTTGGGGTTTTTCATTGATATTATAAAATGTTATGAATGGATCACGGATACTTCCAATACAACATTTGTAGAAAATTAAAAACCGTCAAACTGATTTTTTTTAGACCTCAATCGGGCCATTTTTGACCGATAAATGTCGATTAAAAATTACTATTTTCCAAAAACTCATATCTTTGTTAACTTACAATATTAAGGGCAAATCTTTCGGAAAACGATTGTTTATTACGCGTACTTCAAACAGGCGGAAGATGAAATTGTTCCACAATTATTACAGTATAAACAAATTTGGTAATTATCTTGCATAACGCGCACTATTAACCTGAGTGGCCGGATTTATATTTACCAAACGAATTCTGGAAGTAGACATTTAAACCCACAATTTGTATACCTTCGATTTTTGAATAATGTTGTCCACTCTCTCTGTTCGTCCGACGTGTTCTCGGAAACCGATGCTTTAAGTCATTCGAGAAGGAGGAAAGACCTAGCTTATAATAATAAACTCAGAAATTCAACTACTATACTACCAATCATTCTACAATTTATTTCAAAAAAATTGTGTGAACTAAAGTTAAATGTATTTAACGAAATGTGTCCATTGAAATACACATTTTAAATTAGATCATACAAAACTCATATTGCAATTGTATCTACTGGGAGAAAATCTAAATATTCAAACATATGTTAAGGTCCTTTAACACTGCGGTCACACTATGTCACGTGACAGATTTTTCAAAACTCCATAGTTTCAAATGGTGCAATTCACACCGACCTCGCAGAGCTCTACAGACGTCGACAGACGAATCTGCAGGATCGCTCTCAGAGCGATCTTTTCAAACATCTGTCGACGTCTGTGGCCTCGCGCATGCGCTACCCCAACACGCACATGACCACACTCTGTCGGGCAGTTTCGTTAACTCGTTACAAGTTGCTGTATTACTAGTTTTTCGTCATTTGTTAAGGAGCACTTAATCGAAGTTGTCAGAACTCGTCCAGTGCTATGGATTGTAGATTTGGAGGAATACAGAGACAGCCATTTAAAGAACATAGCATTGGATGAAATAGCAGAGCAACTGCGACAAAATAGTAAGTAGTTTTTTTTTGTACTGGTTTAAGCTAAACAAAACTTTTGTATAAACTTTTGTTCGGTTTGTAACCGAGTACAACATCATGTGTTCCTCATCACTACTCGAACTTCTATCGATGTCATTAAACCTAGGCACATTTTTAGTAAACGCGCTATCACACCACGAACCACTTGCCATGTTTTTACCCGTTTCAACCGTAGACAACGACTGAACTGACTTGACAGAGCTGAAACCAAGTCCCAATAAATGACAGACGTCTGTGGCGGTGTGAATTGCACGTCTGTCACGTGACATAATGTGACCGCTGTGTGAAAAGGTCTTTACCCACAATGCACATCTCCGATGTGTTGCATATGTTTTTCTGTAAGGTTTAATTTTTACATAATATTGTATTTTTCCTCTGTTCGTATCACACCGCAACAGCAATAGATAAAAGCCTGTCAGGGAAACCTTCTTAAGTATGATTGATTCGAGAAAAGTTTCGAAGAAATACCTTTGAAAACAAACTTTCAACTTGGGCGTAAACATATTACTTAGCTGAGCACAACTTGCTAGAGTTCTACAATCGGTACATATGTTCCCCGGCAAAGATCTATATCAGTGATAACTCGTTCTCCCTAAACCAAACTAGAAAAAAAGCTGTCGGTTGTGAAAAATAATTAACTGATCTTACTAGGCTAATAAAGGCCTAAACTCGATAGCTGTATGGATATAGTCTCAACACGGTACCTATGAAATGGAAATTGCACTTCCAAATTTT